>PVJA010014628.1:0-46960 GCA_004027025.1 Myocastor coypus | reverse complement strand
GAGGGGGAAGGGGGAGGGATGGGGGAAGAGAGGAAGCAGGAAGGAGGGAAGTAGGGAAGGAAAAAAGGAGGGAGGGAGAGACAGAGGGATGGATGGACAGACGGAGGGACGGAAGGATGGAGGGCAGGCTGAGTTCCTCACAGTCAGGGAATCAGATTGACTTTTACCCAAAGGTCCCCGAGGTCACCCATCACACACCAAGGAAGCCTTCAAACACCTCCATGCTGATGCAAAGCACAGATCTACCTGCTTGGTGGGGACCATTTGTTTAACCATAAGTGATTTAGGCTGCTCTGAGTTACAAACTGCAAAAGAGCAACTCAGGGATAAATGTCAGCCGGAGAGCCAGAGCATTAAGTAAGACAGCCCCGCAGGTGGGCACCAGGGCACCAGCCGAGGTGCCAGGACTCGTGCTGTTTTCCAGTCAGAGGCTCGCCCCTCCGCCACGGCTGTGGAACACACAGCCTGGCCCTCTCGCCCTGGTAATAAATATGCTTTGACTCATCGGCTCAAAACACACACCTGCCTGCCCTGCAGATCACGTGCTCCTAACCTCACCTACTGTGGGGAAAGGGTGCGCGCCCTGCACCTGGACTGGGCCAGCGGCCCCGGCACCTGTCCTGCTGGGAAAGTGCCGCGTGCATGGCTGCGAAGTGCCAGACGCGCCAGGGCATCGGGAGACCCCGCAGTGGGAGGAGCAGGACGCTGTCAGCAGCGTGGTGGCGCTGGAGAAGCACAGGAACACGGAAAGAGGAGGCCGGGGCCGTCTCGGGAGGCCGCCCCCCCCCCCGGGGCCCCCATCAGCGGCTGTAGCCCTGACTCTTCACAAGGCAGTCGCTGCTCATACATCAGTTTTCTGTCGATGAGATAACGTCCCAGAAGAGAGCAGGAAACACTGACTGCAGACCTCGTCAGAGCCGGCTGGCTGGCTGAGGTCATGGAAGAAATTAATTAATTATAGACCCCCAGAGACTATGACAGAAACGGAAACAGAAATACAGACCTCCCCGACGCAGAAAAGTCATTCGGCTGGGTCCCCTGGGGTGGCGGCCTTCAGTCCCAGCGTGGATGGGGTGAGTGAGGAGATCGCCCTGCGCACGCGGGGGGAGTCTTCCTTCTGTCTCCCTTCCCCCAACCCTGCACCCGGCTGTTCTCTGCCGCTGCAAGCGAAGCATACCCATTCTCCCACCTGGCACACGCCCACTACACTCCAGAAGCAAGATCGGGGCACAGCTATCCGTCTGAAGGGCTGTGACAAGCCAGCCTGGACCAGCTCTGCTGGCTGCGGGAGCCTAAGCGAGCGAGCACCGGGGCTGAATGAAAGGGCTGCCTCTGACCGCAGGGTCTTCTGGTCCTAGCGATCGGTGGCCAATCCTCCCCGCCCTCGGCTCCTCTCAGGCGAGCACGCCTTCCGTCTCGACCTCCTCCTCCTTCCACAGAAGCAAGGCCTTCCGAGTCCCTCAGGGTGACTGCGCCCTTTCCCAGCTTTTATCCCTAAGAGCAAACCCAGCCTCATGAAAACTCTGGTCGGTGCTGGCATTCAGTGACCGATCGAAGTCTACAGTTTTCCAACTTCTGGCCTCCCTCTGGCGCTCAGCCCTGCTGGTGTCCACGGACCCCGTGTTCTTACGTAATGCGCATCCTCCGACATTGGGCACAATCTAACCGGATCCGAGCTGCACAACAGTTAAATGTGCACACCTGAGAACACTGACAGAGCAAAAACCCAAGGACAAAGGCGAGATGAGACACAGAATTAACAAGCTGACTACTATTTATGCCTGGAAGTTAAAAGCACAGGAGGTACTGTAGTGATCCTCCAGGGTGGCTGCTATGGTGTGGATGAAAAGCACAGGTCCTTAACCTCTCCAGAGGTGGGTGGGGCTTTGGAGGGTGACCAGAATACTAACCTTGTTCAGGCATCAAGCCACTGAGCTCACAGCTGAGCACACTGTTAGGACCTAGGGCCTGGCTGGAGGAAGCTGGCCCCTGGGGTGTGGCCTGGGGGGGGGGTGCCGCACCCAAGCCTGGTCCTGGGCGGCTCTTCTGCTCTCTCCGCCCCCAGCGTCAGCAGATGAGCAGTCTGTCTTCCGGTATCGCGCTCCTCTACCAGGACATTCTGCCGTGGACGCAGCAGACCGTGGGCTATGAACTCGGAACCCAAGGCAGCGTTTTCCCCTTCACGTTTAATGCTGTGCGTGATGAGTATTTTGTCCCAGCTGTGGGAAGCTGCTGACACCGTGATGTCGCCTGCCACAGGGTGGCCTGGTGCTGAGACAAACGCCCACCCCGCTTTCTACCTGGCCACCAGGCTCGCAGTGCTTAACCAACCCGGAGGGGATGCCCTGCTGACGGTCCCACGCCCGCCCACCTTCACGTGGCACACTGCTGACCCCTGCACACCCTGAGGGCAGCGCCCACCACTGCAAAAGGCCATCAGAATCACGCACTGACTCGGGGAAAGCCAGTAGGTAATAACGAGAATGCTTTCTTGGAAGTCAGCCACCCGGGCACCTGCCCTACAACAAATACGAGACCCCACCACAAAACAAAAAGCCAAAGCCACTTCTTATTGTACACTGTGATGTAAGGACTGTCCGGTGAACAGACTGTAATCACTTGCTCTGCTGTCTGTTAACACAGTATTCTGTTACTCTTGCATGGGTAGTCCTTCTCAGGCCACTTACTAAATTATGTGTCTCTGTTTTGCCTCCTTCGCTAGTTTATAAGCATATTTTCACCTCTTCACTCCTCCTCCAACCTGGCATGCCAGGGGTCTCTGTCGTGCGCTTACATTAGGGCAAGATCATTTTGCCAAGTGTGATGAGGTCTTATTTAAAACGGCCAGTTAGAAACTGCCTGAAAGAAATGGTACCACGTGCCAGGGTGTGCTGATGGGCAGGGCACAGTGAGCCTCATGTCTGTCACTCTGGAAGACTTCAGTTCTTCACAATGGGCATTTCTGTCCATTTCTTAAATTTGTTCTTTGAGGCAGGATTTTGCTAGGTACAGTGGACTGACCTGGAAGTCACTGCACAACCTGGGCTGGCCTTGAGCTCACAGTGAGCCTCCTGCCTCAGCTTCCGGAACGTCAGGATCACAGGTGTGCACCACCACCTCCAGCTTCATTGTCACAATATTAAAAGATCCTAGTGTTTGTCATATACTGACCAGACAGGAAGTACCTTACCTGTGCAGAGCTGTCCCCCAAGTGCTTCCAATGTGTCACGTCATGTCACTTTCTACCCCCAGGTACCCTTTAACCTTGGGACCCTTTCTACAAGGATGCCTCCTGATACTCAGCAGGCTTGGGAGACCTCTGAAGCCTTCCGATTTCAGCATCAAGTTCTCTTTGGTGACAACCCGGTGCTGTGTAACGGAAGAGTGTCTGCCTAATTTCTGTAGTCTGGTGCACACAACTCAAAAGTAAAATGAGAAGGAGAAAGAAAAAAAAAAACTTCAGAAAGTCATAAACACACTACAACATGAGTCCATGGACTCTTTACTGGATTTGTTTAAAGTGGGAATGAATAATTTTCTCTTATGGTGTCTTCAAAAGCTACCGAGGAGATCAAATGTCGCAATCGCTGCCAAAGATGAAATACCAAGCCCGCCACATCTCTCTGTCCAAGAATCTTCCCCTTGGAGTTTTGCCAAAACTGTGCTTTATGTTTTCGGGCATGGAAATGCCTCTCTACTCTTCTCCCTTTCAAATCCCTTCTGAGGCTCTAGGATTAAAGGAGATGGTACTTCATTTGTTAAATGCAATTTAAAAAGCACTTTAGGTGTCCTTTCTTGTTTCAGGGTTTTCATTTTCTAACTGTCTCAGTCTTTGCAACAAAACCTTCTTTCTATAAGCCTTGATACATAGGAAATTTAAGCTATTTTAACTGTCATTTTCCCCCGGAGAGAGAGAGAAAAAAAAAAAAAAAAAAAAAAAAAAAAAAAAAAAAAAGAAAGATGACCTAAAGTTACAAGGGACCGCACACAGGCGCAAGGAGATGCTTTGTCCAGGAAATGGGAACAGCGATGGGAGATCAGCAAGAGAGAACTGAGATTCACAGCTCAGGAACGTCTCCTATCTTCTACTGAAAGAAGACCCCTCTGCGCCCACTCCTCTTATTCACCCAAGGCTTCAGGACTTAAGATACTGCACTAAGAACCAGAATAGGAACTCATCAAATGTTTCCTTAAGAACAGAGAATTTGGGGCATGAGATCTGGAGAGGACACAGAACCTTGGCAGTGAGTAGTCCCTGGCCCAAAGCACAGACATAGCCTGCTGGAAAGAGAGGATTCAGTCCAGGACAAGGACACACAGGGGCTCCAACTCCCCCTCAACAAAACCTCAGTGGGCTTCCACCCAACAGTGACTGCAGAAGACACATGCCTTCCCCCCGATTCTGCTGACGTGGGTGTGAAGCAAACCTATGGCTAGAAACCACACTAAAAGCAGCCGAAGTCTATCATTTTAATAACAGTATTTGACACAATTTCAGGAAAGCTCAGAAAGGGGCATGTCCCTCCTGATCCCATTATGACAAAACTGCCATTATTCAAACACAACAAAGTCGAAGTAAGGGCTCCCAACAACTAAAATGAACTTGACCAAAGAATAGGCATTAAAACAGTTAGGCAAGCTAGCACCGACCATGAGCCTAAGTCCATGCATTTTCTGCCATTAAAATTTGGTGCTTAGGAGAACACACCTCGACCCACCACCACCTTCACGCCAGCAAACTACTCTCTGCACTTTCTGCACAGAATCAGACTCTGCCCAAGTATTCTCCACTGTCTCCTGCTAACTGCTGCCAGTTGTGACACTGAGTGCGTCACTGTGCTGGGAGTCCCTCATAAAAGTCATGATCACAGATGTATGATAAGGTAAAAGGAGAACTGGGTCAAAAAATTATACAAGAAGCACACAAGTAAGAACAAAGACTTTAGTGGATGCTTGTATAATTGGTCATCGATGTAAGTGTTTATATATATAGATATCCTCTCTGCCTTCCTCATCTTCTGCCTGAAGTAACACATGAAAATAAACATCGTGAGGGACTCCCGTCACTGCACGATACTTTTAGAAAACACAAGTTGGTATCCAACTTTAAGCATTCAGATACCTAGATTGCCAGGTGCCTTTATAGCTCTGAATTGAATTATAAAAATGATGAGACATTCATAAGTGACCATAAATATGTTAAAAGTGTGACCTTCATGAAGGTAGGAACTGCCAGGCGTGGTGGAGCATGCCTGTAAGCCCAGCACTCTGGAGGCTGAGGCATGAGAATCGTTGACTCAACTGCAGAGTGGACCTTGTCTCAAAAAACAATCAAACAAAACAAAGAAGGTAGGAACTTTGTCTGCTTTGTTGAACTATCAGCAACTGGAATACTCTGGGTGCACAGTGAGTATTTAAGAATGCTGGTGTGGGGGCCAGCCAGATAGCTCAGTGGTCTAAGGCGCTTGCTTGTTTAGGCAAGAGCTGGGGACTGTGGTTGGGTCCCCTGCACCACATGCTGTGCTGCCAGCCCTGCCCTCAGGGTGGACTCAGTCAGCCAAACAAAAAAAGAAAAAAAAAAAAAAAAAAGGAATGCGGGTGTGGATGAAATGAAAGCCCAAGCAACTGACACAATGCATTAATGAACAAACGAAGCTCACTAAGCCCTGGTGTAAAAAGTTATTCTACACTAAGGGCAATTATGTAGCGTTTAATAATGAAATTTTTAAAATAAGTACTAAAAGTAAGTTTTCGAAAACATAGGGTTTTATGATGAGCAAAATGAATGAAAGAGATATTCATTAGAATAAAAATACCAGAAACTCCAGATCTGGAAGAGAACACTTGTTCCTTAATGATTCCACATTACTGAAACTCCAAAGAAGAAATTTCCTAACTGTAGCTTCTGTATAGAGAAGACAGATTCTATACCAGGAACCCGTGACCCAACAGGGACAGAAAAAACTCTGAACTTAAAAAAAAAAAATTCTCCCAAGAAATCAAAAGCTTAACTAAAGAGATTTGATGACTTATTTGAGATACAGAAATTATTTTTTAAATTTTGTTCTTATAAAGGAGACATTATTTACCAAGCTAGGAACCACCCGAGCAGGTACTCAGTTTCTGGAAACCTCACAGCGAGCTCCAAGGCCGTGAAGAGCGGCGTGGAACCTCTGGCTCTGGCCCTCCCCACCACCAGAAGGAAGCGCAGGGGGAATGAACGCTGTCATGTTTACAGCATGAGAAACTGGCTCCAGGAAGGAGACGCCTTGAACAAAGTCATGCCTGGGCTGGGCCAAAGCGTAAGCCCACAGCTTCTTCTGCGATCATCTCGGGGGAAGCCACATTGGAGACGGAATGCATGCCAGGCGATACCCCACTGCAGAGCTGTATGTACCCCAGCCTCTCTCCCCCAGTGTAACTGCATCCTCCCACAGTAGAGATGCTCCTGAGGACCCCACACTCAACTCTTCCCTTCTGGGGTTCTCCCTGCTAGGAGGTCCATGCCTTCGCACCATCGGTCCTATCCGTCAGTGATCCCCTGCTCCTGACGAAGGCTGCCTTATTCTCCAGGACTTTCAGGGGCAAAACAAGCTCATAACCCGCGGCCTCTTTCCTATCTTCCCGTCCAACAGTCTTGATTCACTTATGAAAATTTGATGTCATCTTCGAAGTCCCACATTTTTCAGGGGACACCTGCTGTGACACTGATTCAGAGGCACGTGCTCTCAGTGCCCGATACAGGCAAGCAAAGGAGGAAAAGGTCACTCACTGGCTCAGGGGTAGACAGAGGCGCGCCTTGGTGATCTGCGGAAGGCCAACGTGAGCGAAATGATGACGAGCACAGTTTTCAAGGCTTCAAGAAAGAAGGTGAACCAAAAAAAAAAAAAAAGAAAGAAAGAAAAAGAAAAAGAAAAATGAAAAGATCGTCTCAACCCTAACAGAGATCAAACAGACAGTAACAACAAAGTCCCAGCATCCAAAGGCAAGAGAGACGCCAAACAGTAATTAGGAAACCC
Source organism: Myocastor coypus (assembly GCA_004027025.1). NCBI lineage: Eukaryota > Metazoa > Chordata > Mammalia > Rodentia > Myocastoridae > Myocastor > Myocastor coypus. Next base: position 39,941 of record PVJA010014628.1, on the reverse strand, counting down.
AGAGGGGTGAAATGGGGGTTCCGAAGGGTTGCCTTTTGGAATGGCAAACCGAACCTACAGCGTGCACTCTACTGCTGAGCCCCACCCGGCAATGTTCACCTCTAAACAGAAAAAGTGGAGTGGAACACGGAGGCAAAGACTGTGCAAGCCGCACATGTTAGACGTTTGGAAAATCGCAGAAAGGGGAGTCATCGTGGATGGTGGAAACACAAGTGTCAGGGCAGCAAACAGGCAGGGTCCCTGGGTCTGGGCAGAGCGAGGGTGGAGCACAGCATCCTGGGTGTGCCAGCAGGGGCCCGAAGCAGGCGCCCAGGCTCCATGACCACACCATCGCCGAGGCCAACTTCTTAAACGGGGTGCAATCTGATGGTCTGTAGTGCTACTGACTGCTACAAACCCCAAGTTTCTTAAGGGAAAAGCTCCAAAGGAAAATCTGAATATGGCCCACCAGGGTCACAGTCTCAGTGCTGCGCAAGCACCAGAGACTGAACCTGTGGGTCGTTCCCCACGAAGAACAGCTCTACTGATTGTCCCTTGTTTACTTTAGCTCCATCCGACCAATGACACAGATATAGGATGAAGAATAAGAAGTGTAACAGTGTACTGTGTGTAGGTGTGTGTGTGTGTGTGTGTGTGCGCGCGCGCGTATGTGTGTAGACAACGCACCTATCACAGAACAATGAATAAGCATATCTATAATTCTGTCCTGGAGAGTATCACAGTTCTAAGTGTACTTCAAACCACTTATGAAATCAGAAAGGAAAATAAAAACTACTGTATAATAGTTAAATAACTCACTTCCCTTGATCTGCTATTTTCCAACTTCTTGTGAAGAAACTGTGTGAGTTTGTGTGTGTTTGTATGAGTTTGTGTGTGTTTGTGTGTGTGTGTGTGTGTGTGTGTGTATGCCCAGAGCTGGCACTGCACATGGTGCAAGGGATCACAGTTTCTGCATTCGCCTAAGCAGGCACTTTAGACCACTGAGCTGAGCGACCTCGCCGGCCCAGAAATATTTTAAAGACTTTCTTTTTGACATGAGAATGAGACATTTTGTGAAGGAGCACCAGAGCATTAGCACTCAGAGTTAGGCTGTTGGTTCTAGTGAGAATAGCACAGCCTCCGTCAGGCGTGTGTTAGGGTGCCAACCTGCACATGGGGATCTATCCATGTGGAGGAAGAAGGCAGTCACAGCAGCTCGAAGATGTGACCGCGACCCAGAGCTGAGCTTGGCAGGCTTCATCCAAGGCACGGCCAGATACTATGCTTCTGGCCGGCAACTGGAATCAAGAATTCCACGAGCGGCCCGGGAGACAGCTTGGTGGTCTACGCACCTGTCTGGCAAGCTCAAGTACACAGGTTCGATCTCTGGTACCACATGCTGTGCCAGCCCTGCCCCCAGGCTGCCAAGCCGGCCATCAAAACCAGGTGTGGTGGTGCATGCCGGTAATCGCTGTGCTGCGGAGGCTGCAGCACGAGGATCACTAGAAGTCCAAGCTGCGTAGCGAGACCCTATATCAAATACATAAATTAATTTTCTTAAAGAAAGAGAATTCCATGAACTGACCTGCAAAACTGTACTGATCATGAAAAATACTTCAGTGTTTTTACAATTTTGGTATTTTCTTTGGTCGAAATAAATTTAAGTGTCTAAGTTGTCATTTCATCGTGCACTTGACAACGTGCAGTGAAAATGAACACATCAGAGAAGAAGAAGAAAATTATTTTTAAAAAGGAATTGGGATGTTATATACCCATGCCAGCTCCACACAAGGAACAGGGCATTACGTGTGGCAAACATGTAGAGAAATAACAAAGGGGCAGGGAGGACATGGGGCAGGACAACGAATAAAGACATTCAGATGCGATGTGTACACGTACCAACTCCCAGCAAGGGTCGTAAACACCACGCATTACATGCACATACTAATAAACTAAAAAATCCCATGAGAAGATGTATCATGCATTATATTATATGGAAAATATTATACATTAAAGAAACAGAAGCAGAAGGCCAAAGCATTCTGAAGTACAGCAGGCAGCAGGGACCGAGATTTCAGCTGGTCCTCCAGCTCTCCATCTGTCCATTCGACAGCCCCCGGAAACCACGCACAGGTCTCCTGTTACTTAAGTTGACCTGCTCCCATCCTGTAAACTCCTCAGCCCTAAACCAGATGTCTCAAACTTTCTACCTCTTTAATTCCTTCTCAGACCTCGAAAATCAACCTGGAGAGTTCCCAGCATAGGTCTACGGACCCAAACCACAGCTGTTGCTGAAGGAACCCATGGACGTGGACACGGTCCCTGTAGCTGAACTCACCCGAGGAGGGCTCACTTGGGGGACCACTTCTTAGACTGATTTGGCCTGAGTGTCGGGCGTACCCTTGGGGAAAACACTGGGACAACTCTGATGGAGGTAGGCTGACCCTCAACTTCTCAATTTGTTTCTTTTAATGCTTGTTCTGGGCCACGGGCCTGCCACCTGCTGAGTAGCTGTTGATCGCGTCTGTGTGTCTTTTCAGATAACTCCTTCAAATGACATGACAGGTTCCCCAAGGAGCAGCAGGTCAGCCTGGCGTGACCAACCTGGCTTCACCATCTTTAACAGCCGGCCACGGAGTCACCCGGGAGCCACAGGCTGCGTGCTTCCTCCACGGCCTGCTCACCTAATGGGCCATGCTGGACCCAGGACCCAGCACCAACACAGCTGCGTACAGGCCATCTGCCCCTGCCTGAGTGGAGGCCTCTTAGGGAAAAACACATCCCTGATAACAACACACCATTTTTCAATTTTTAAAACTATCTTTCATTTATGTATGCATTTGGTACAACATCTCACTAAGAGCTCAGACTTCCAGTGACCCTCCTGTCTCAGCCTCCCCAGTGCTGGGATTACAGGTGTGCACCACTACACCCAGTTTCAGCGGCCGGCTCAGCACACTTAGGGTTGCAGGGCTGGCACAGTGTGTGGTAATAGGGATCAAACCCGGGTCCTTGTGCATGCCAGGCAGGTGCTTAGCCTGCTGAGCTATCTCCCCCAGCCCACAACACACAACTTTTGCTTAGATTATATTTTGCAATTCTGCCTTTGAGAAGTGTCTGAGAAAATAGGGGTCTAATGTGAAGCTATTTCCAATGCTACCCAATTCTTTGGCACTGGGGGAGGTAAATTTGATTTCTAAAAGTCAAGGCAGTACAATGTCCTTTCCTCCGGGTTTGTAGGAAAACAGGGCTTGGAGTAATCTGTGCTTTAGTAGGCCTCAGTTATGCACCAAGGCCCACGGTGACAGCAGTGGCGTACAGTGCCTCAGTGTGGTCAGGCTGAAGTCAAGTCCCCAACGTGCTCTTCCTGTAGCTTTCCATAGTGCAGATACCAGAGAGTTTTCTGCCACGTGACAGATACAGGCTGCATACCCGTCTGAAATGCTTTTGACCAAAAGCCTCTCACATTTTGAGGTTTTAGGGTTTGGGAATGCTTGCACAGACTTTACTGGCTGAGCATGCCTACTCAAAAAAAAAAAAAAAAAAAAAACACTGCAAAATGCTCTGAAAGCTAAACTTTGTTAAGTTTTGTCAAGTTTTCAGGACAGTATGGATTTTACATTCTGGGGATTGCTTCATGAAATGCAGCAGGTCAGGGCCACCTTTTCGTACATCAGGAGACGCGTTACTTGAATACTGACTGTGGCTGACCACAGTGGGCGAAATTTCTGATTTAGCCCCTACCACAGTTCTGCTGGCACCAACTCCAGGGAGATCCTGCAAAAAGCACGGGTCTGTGAGGAGCTCGGGGAGCCTGGCCACAAACCAGGGAGGGCTTCCAGCTGCCACTTCATGCTCCTGATACCATAGTGGAGCCGAGGGTTTGTCTACTGTCTTATTTCTAGCTATCATTTTCCTCAAAGATTCAACCAAAAATACTGAGCCAACTTGAGCCATCATTCCAAGAGAACGCCCACAGACATGGCTCAGATTCACATTTCCCTTCAGGATCCTTAGTGCCCCCTTCTTTTTCCACCATGAGTCATATATTCCAGGGATTCCAGGGAGCGACATTTCCAAGAGTTCCTTAGACCTATGCGTTTCTCCTTTTAGTCGTCGCGGTAGTAAACACGTTCGGTCACAAACGTTCGTCTCTCACACTGCTTCATCTCCGGGATTGGCTTTAAAATCCAGCATCTGACTTGTCCTGCTGCGAAACTTACGTCAAGGCTACTGGGCTCTGCTCCGAGCGGTGGTAACTCATTTTCATGCTGTCAGGAGCAGCAGGCAGAATGTCCACCGCTCCGCCCAGCTGTGAAGGCGAGATGGACAGGTTGACCTTCGCAGGAGTTGGAAGCTGTAAACCGAAACATGTTGCAACATGTGCCAGCAGGAGCCCTCCTCCACTGCTCGTACAGAGGACACCAGAAGTCAGGACCACCGCTCCAGCCACATCCGGGAACCTGACACAGCTGGCAGCTTTCTAATGGTCCTGCATTTCCAGTGTCTCAATTTTCCTCTCTTCTAAAAGACTCATCAGAAAGCTTGGCGTTTTCACAGCGTGCCCAGGGCTGGAGACGGCTGATAAAATGGCTAAATAAAACCCATCTTAGTTGCGATCTCTACATAATGCCTGCTATTTAAAGGGCTCCATTCAAAGAAGTAGCTGTCCCCCCTCGCCCCCACTTTGTCCCTTCCGTCTCCACTACTTCCTTCCTTTCGACAAAACTCATCCCCTTGGCATGTCTTAGGGGTTGTGGGGCTGAGAAGCGGGCACTGGCAAAAGCTCTCAGGAGCTGAAATAGATCTCACCCATAGACTCTCCCGTGTCAGCCGGCCTGGGTCACCTAGAACCACTCTAGGGCTGGAGACTAAGCCAGGCCTCTGTCACCTAGCAACTGTGCAATTGCACACAAAGTCCCTCTGTCCCTCTTCTCCTCCGTGCTGTCCTCCGTAAAATAAAGCAGCTGGCCGCTGTGATTTTCAGACTGTGCTTAGACATAAAAGCCTATGATTTGAGTAAGTCGTAAGCTGGCTCCATAGGCAGTGTTCTTTCACACAGCTTACATGTGTACAAGACTGGAGTGATTTTCTTTTCCCTACAAAATAATTGGTACGAGGGCTACAGGTGAACCCTTTTGTGGATAATCAGAGATGAGGCTGATACTCAGTCCCTACCTCTGAATGTCAAATAAAAAGGGCTGAGGATGTAACCTAGTGTCTACCATCATCCCCAAAATGAGAACATCAGAACAACCTAAGTCTCATCCCTCAACAAGAGGCCTTACAGTATAGCACCCCAGAGGGCCTTACAGTATAGCACCCCAGAGGGATCCTTACGCAGATGCAACCGAGGCTTCCAAGGGGGCAGTAGTTACCTAGAAATGGGGCTGCGGCTTGCTCGGCCAGCAATAAGGCCTGGCAGGCAGCTTGGGGTAGGAAGGCTGGAGCTGCTCATTCTAAGCCACCCAGGCCAACAGGCAGGGATGGGCTGAACGGGACCCCAGGCCTCAGCCGGCCGCGCGGTGCCCGGCAGGTCTAGGCCCTGGTCACAGCCACCTAGGAAGGAGGCCAAGCTGTGCGGCACTGGGCCTGCGTGAGTGCCTCCAACCCCATTCTTCCCAAATCATCCCAGGGAAACGAAAGCCACCCGCAGCCCTGCACCAGCCCCGCTGCCACGAGTCCGACTTCACTTTAACTTCAGGCCTCTGAAGTTCTCTGCTGATGCTCCAGGAGAAACTGAACTCGATTTTCTCTTCTAAGCTGGTGCACGGCGACGCGTGGACTGTGCAGACCCAGCAGTCGTCTCTCTGGACTGATCACAGCGGCCACCTCATAGCTTCTACGCAAAGCTGCAGAGGTGACCCCGGAAGATACCAAGCACAGCTCAGCGTGGCCCCGGGTACGCAGGAGGCAGAGGCAGGGGAGTCGCCAAGTTCAAGGCCAGCCTGGGCAATGTAGCGAGAGACCCCGTCTCAACATTTTAAAATGAGGGCTGGGATACAGCTCAGCGGCACAAGCACAGCAGCAAGCACAAGAATCTGAGTTCCATTTCGCACACCTCCAATAAGTAAATGAATGATTTGTAAACAGTCAGAGTGGAGCTCGGTGACAGCACGCTTGCATAGGATGTGCAAAGGCCCAGATTCCACATCCAGTTCCGGGGGAACAAAAAACGGCGACCAGGCACACAGCACTCTGCCCCTAAATGCTAGCCACTGCCATCAGTACTGCCAGATAAAGGCAGCTGGTGACAGAATGTAAACTGCATTCTCCCACCACAGAGAACCAGGACAGCCCGAGGGTCAGGAGGCTCAGAGGCCGGCCCTGGACTCAGCTTCTCGGCCTCTGCCATCCATTCGCTCCCCTTTCCACCCAGGGAAAGGCAGAGCACAGAACCCCACAACATCTGTTGCACTTTCCTCACCAGAAGATCTTTGAAAACTCCGCTGCTGACATCGCACGCCCCTCCCCATGCTGTCCGTGACGATCACGCCAGCCCAAGTCCTAAGAACCCTCTGTGAGTAGATGGCTTTACAACTGTTCATAAAGCACAGTGTGCAGGCTTTGACATGCCGGGCACCTCTTCGCGCTCTGTCTGCCTCTCTCCTTCCCACCCCTCGTTAAAGGTGAACACTGGAATGTTGCGTCATCGGATCATCCTACACCACCCAGCTTTTGAGAAAATGTTTTACATTTTTAATGCACACTTAGCACAAACCTGTAGCGTTTCATGGGTTGAACGCTGGGGCTTTCCTAGTCTTGCAGTGTTAATATTGATAAAGAACCACTTGGGGGGCTGGGGAGATAGCTTGGCAGTCTAAGCGCCTGCCTGGCAAGCGCAAGAACCTAGGTTCAATCCTCGGTACTTCATGCCCTGCCAGCCCCGCGTACAGGTGGCTACTGAGACCGGGTGTGGTGGCATACACCTGTAATGCCAGCACTGGGGAGGCTGAGACGGGAGGATCACGACGAGTCTGAGCTGCACAGCAAGGCCCTACACCAAATAAATAAATAAATAAATAAATAAATAAATAAATAGCTTCAAAAACTTAAAAAAGAACCACTTAGAATGAGCTGATGATCCTAACTTTGAACACCACAGAATCCAGAAGAGATAAAACCGATGTCTTCACTTGAGAAATTGCTTGCAAAACAACTTGATAAAAACACACTGTTCTTGTTTGCTGTTGAAAAGAACCAAATAATAGAGTAGTGGATCCACACTAACCACAGGGCTAAAATAAACAATAATAAAATCACGACCTGAAGGCAGACTTCTTTGAGGTGTATACCCTACCTGTTTTTGTAAACTGTTTTACTAGTGAATAAAGCATACATATAGGTGTTCCTGCTTTTTAAAGATCAAACATCACTGATGCATTAAAGAATACTATTACAGGAAGGTCCCTTTTGAAATATGAACAAGACCTCTGATTTATTTCCTTTTGAAATTCTGGCTTTTTTCTTCAATGAGTAATAAATTATGCCTATTAATATTACTGCGGAGCACTGACTGGAGGCTCTAGGTTCCATCCCCAACACACCTGTACAAAAGTGTGCGCACATGCACGTGCACAGACAAAAGCCCCTGCAGGGAGAGAATGCAGAAAAGCAACTGGATTATGACCCAGTTCACCCTCACTTAATCTGTCTCTGTCTCTGCCCCAGTGACAGTGGGGTGTGTAAAAATCCAGCTATCTACCTGCACATCTTGTAAACCATGGCTTTTGCCTAATGGTCTTAAAACCCAAAGTTCTTCAGGGCCCTTGGCAGAGGCCCGAGGTGAGGTGGGCCTGAGGGTGTGCTCAGGATTAGAAAGCACAAACCCAAGGGCCAGCTTCACACCCTGCAGGAAGGGTTGCACCCTGGGGAGGGACGCAAGCTCATCGACCCTTTTCCTGGAGGGAAATCCATGAGCTCTGCGCCTTTTCCCGACCGTGTCCAGGAGCAGAGATGGGCCATCTGCTTCTTGTGTTTGCCCTGGAAGTAAAATTTGGCTTCCAGTGCCCTGTGTTTTCTTAAATTGCTTTTTTTCTTTGATAACAAGCATCATGGCAGACTGGCGCCTGCCCATCCTGAGTGGACAACAGCAGAAGGGAGAATAACGAGGGGCTTCCTAGGATGGCTGCTGAAACCGCAGAGCTTGGTACCCAGTAAAAAGGCCGGACTCAGCCTGCCTCTGAAATCAAGAATCTTCAGATGGCGCTGGCACAACATTACAGCAAGAGTCGGGCCTTTTTGGGCGCCAGGCTGCAGGCAATGAAGGGCACCCCAACATCACCCGGCTCCTGGAGACACCTGCTGGGCCCCCATCTTGGGGTTTCTCCAAGGTGGGGCATCTTCCTCCTGGAAGTAACCCTGTGGGGATACAGATCTTTGAGGGCCAGAACAGCGGATGCTGAGATCCGTTCCTCCCTACGTCCCTACTAAAGCGCAGAATGTGTAAGGTGAGATGATATGTCCAGAAGGTTGCAAGAAAGGGAATGCAACGAGCAGCTCATTTCAGAGGATATTTTAATCTTCCAGGGGGAGGCGACTCTCCTTCCTTCTGAGGTCGCTGGTGGTTACAGACAGGCACCTTGCCCTTATCTCGCACTACAGGAACTGCGTGGAACGGCTGGGCACCACATCAGCCGCATCTCAAGATGTCTTGGTGTTGGCAGAAACGAGGCCGTTCTCAGGAGCTAACTGAGCGATGTGCTCCCAAGCACGGGCCGGCGGGCTAGCCCCGAGGCGGCCCAGGTTCCCAGCCACGTCCTCTCCAGGGGACATGGCGTGAGTCCCAAGTCCCAGGTGAGGAGAGGCCCTATTCCCAAAACTACAGGCAAACTTTAAACCACGATTACCATGACATTTCACAATAATCAAAGAACTGAACATGAGAATAAAGGGTGCTGTAAAGGAAATGGAAATAGGAGCATGATTAGCAGGCTTTTCAGAGAGCCACTCCAACACTCGTGTGTTAGTTATTGTACGCAGGGCACAGGGTGTGCATCTAGGGGGCAGCAGGGGCGTTTCACAAAAGGTAAAGAAAGCTTTACAGGTCCCTGGAAAGTCTTCCTGAAACCTAGTTACACACACACCTCTTTGTCCCTCGTGGGAATGTGGGGCCTAACCTGGCTTTTTCATCAATATGCCTGCTGTAGGTCCAAAGGTGTAACCGAAAGGGCCCTGTCTGTCTAAATACCTAATAACCAAACTACTCTGTTATAACCATCACCCCAAAAAAATGCACGTTTTCTCCCTTGGCCACCCACCTAAGCAGCAGCGCTTGAAGTGTGGGCATGCACTTCCAGCTGGTCGAAAGACAACTGGTCCAGCCAGCTCCTCCCTGGCAGGAACCACGTGAGCTCCAAAGAATGTCCCGTGCAAGTCCATACGGGGAGGAAGTATTTCAAACATCTTCTTGGAAATAACTGCTGGGCTGAGCTACCCAGAAGATGAGAACAGGAACACGTAGGCCAGAGCTGGGAGGAGCTGGTGGATCCTGTTGGTACAGCAGGCAGCAGAGCTGCCTTTTAAGTTCTTCAGGGTGTGCACACTGCCAGGGTGGACGGCCCCGCTACAGTGCATCCTGGGAGAGGAGGCAATGTTACCAGGCCTCCTTAAGACAAGGAGCAGCTCCCCTGCCATCTGCAGCACACGGCTCCTCAGAGTCAGGCGAACACAGGCACATTGCGGGAAAGAAAAGGCGTGGTTGGGAATCTCAGACACTGTAAAACCACAGAGGCACTCAGCAATCAAAACTTCAAATCTTCAGTTCATTCTTCAGAATCTTCCTTGAAAAACCTTCTCCTTAGGACTGAAAAATGAGACACTTCCTCCCTGAAGGAAGGCGTGAGAAAACTCCAGCCCTATGCTGAAGGCAGCAATGGTAGCCGGCAGCTTTCTGGCTACCCCTGGCTATTATTAAGTACCCTTCTGTTTGACTACGGATTTCTCCACCTCTCACAGACCATCTTTTTTAAATTTTATTTCTGTGCCCAGAAAAATCTGAAAACCATGTGTTTATAAGGAGTCTGTTGCTATGCAAGTCTTTAAAACACATCACAGAAATATTTCCTTCGAGTCCAGAGGACAGAGTCGGGGAAGACAAACTGCTAGCAAGAGCTCCCTTGCTGAACACAAAGCCTGGCAAAAACAGGTGGAGAAATAGAGCAAAATGGAAAAAACCACTACGGTCCCATCCCTTTGGTCATGTTAAGTGCAGGGGGGAGCTGACATTTCTAAAGCTCCAAGATGACACATCTTACAGTCCCTAGCGAGGTTAAGGAACCGAGAGGTTCTTAACCTCCTTCATTTCTACGGTATCGTGACTCATCACCCGCCCGTCTCCTACAACGTCCTCCTTTTCTGCTCTTTTTCTTCCCACTCCTGGAATCGCATCGGAATTTTCCCATTATTTGTACTCCTCTCAGGGGCACCGGCCTCTTAACGTCCTTTGCCTCCTCCTTCGGTGGTCACCTTAACCCAGAACTGTCCCTTTCTTGTCCAGCTGCCTTTTAGCAGCTTCCTGCATCGTGAGGATGCTTGCTCCTGAGCAGGCATGTCCAGGGAAAGACTGAATGCCAAGTGAACGCCGAAAAAGCCATGTTTCACAGCTTCTAATTCATCCTGCTCAGTTCTGCAGTGCTCTGAACGCACTATTAACCTGTATGTCTCCAGGCTGGCTGGGGCTGGCTGGGGCTGGCTGGGGCTGGCTGCTAGGGACAAGAAGTGAAATGAACACCTACTGAATACATCTTCCTCTTCCTACTACGGATCTTCAGACATGTATACAGGTTTGCAGCCATACTGCAAGCCCTGAATCCCGGTGCCAACGCTGGACTCTGTCCTTGCTCATAACCACTGCTATAGAACCTGCTTCCTCTCCTAAGGAAGCAGCCAAGCCAAGGCAAACGTGTTGGCTGAAAACAAGTTTGGTTGGCTCCAGACAAAGGCTTATTTCTTAAGCACAGATGGTAGCCTCCTCCACCAGTTGCCTGCAAATGAAAGACAGACCTCTCCTTCTAATCTATGCAAATATCTTCCCCTGTAGGGCACCACAAAGCCCAACTGTTTGGTGTTAGAGCCTATGGACCCTATGTACTCTGGGAGAGGCCAAAGCCAGTCTCCATTCCTGTCCCTGGTAGTAGTGGACAGAGGCCAGTAACCGACACAGCTACTCCTGATGCAAGCCAGGGTCCTAGAACATTCCGCGGAATCCACCCCACCCACAGCTTCCTCTGGGCTACTACTCTGCTGGAAGGCAGTTTCGATCATCTGCTGGGCCCTCAGAGGCTGCCGAAACCTTCCAGGAAGCCTCGGACACACAGAAGCCCTTGCTGACTCGAGAGTAGCACCCGCCCTGGGGACTCCAGCACATCCGGGAGTCTCCGCCCCAGACCTGGAAAGCCTCAGCATCCACAAATCCTTTCTGTTCGAGCCAACCAGGCCCTACCCCACTCCCTCAGCCACCCTGGCCTTCACAAGGCTACAGTTCTCTTGTTCCCTTTCTGTCGCTTCAACTTTTATCATTTAATTACAACATACTTTATTCATATTTCTCCTCTGCCTGCCTGTATGCCCTCCCCTGAGGGCCCCTCGAGGGCAACAAGCATTTTTCCAGCACACACACACACACACACACGCACACACACACAAATTCCTCCTATTAACTCAGTTCCTAACTTTAAAAATCAAAAAAACATGTTATACCTGAAATTGACAGTTCAGCTCCTGTCTTCAGGTCTCCAATTACCTTGCAAAGCTTGAAAGTTTTTCTTGCGACCGAAGGTCTATATAGCTCAGTGGCACAGTGCCTGCCTGGCAAGTGCAAGGACCTGAGTTCAATTCCCCTTACAAACAACAACAACAAAAAACCTATAAAGTTTTTATTTTTTCTCCCTTTCAAAGGATACCAAGGGTTTGCTTCAAACACTGTGTTCAAAGACATTTTTCCCATCCCTGTTAGTTGTTACCTTCCATGTTCTAGGCTCAGCAACAGAAATTCTCAAGCGCAAGGCCTGAAATCCTCTCTTCCTGATAACCACCTCCAACACTTTCAACTCTATACCTCAGCTTGGGAGATCGAAACACGTTTTGTGTCCATTTATGAGTGCAAAATATTGACAGATAATACAGCTTTAAGCCTATTTATTTGGAAAATCTAAAACTACAAACAAGAGTCCACCGATTTCCAAGTTTGGACAAGGGCCAGAAGTACCTGATGAATCCCACGTTTGGCCTTAGCCATTCCAATTTGAACTTCAGGTCAAACTCTAGGATCCCCATTCATAATAAATGTCCCAGGCTATGATGGCACAGCAGACCTCTGGCCTCTGAACAAACTGCTCTACTGCACTAACAAACCCAGTGTGGCCAAGTGCAGAGACCAGGCAGTCCATGCCTCGTGCTCCCAGCGACCTCACCCTTTGACAGGTCTGTTCCACTTTTATACAGCTGCAGTTATTGGAAACTACATTCTTATGCTGAACCAAGCAGCCAGTCTCTCAAGACCTTTAGCTTCCACTACCGAGCACCCCCACCTTGTGCTCAGGAGTTAGCACCATGTCCCCCTCTGGGGTGGGCTGCCGACCGGTGGTCAATTTGTGACACCCAGATGAACTGAACTGGCCTGGTGCTGGGCGTGGGAGGTCCACCTGAGACCTGAGAGGCAGAGCTGGAGCAGCTGGGAGGGAGGCTGCTAGGAGCTGCTGGAGCTGCTGGTTTTCTTGAGCTCTTCTGCTGGAGGACATTGCCAGGCTGGCTTTGCTGGTGAACCTGGTTGTTACTGTCAGAGGAAGAGGAGCTCGGGACCGCACTCTCGCTGTGGACGGCTGCTGTTCCTGATGGGGGTACTCTTAGTCCTCACACTGAGCGTTGCTTCCCAACGCCAGGGAAGATCCCTCAGCCCGCCAGCACAGATCCTTCATCCGCTGGCACAGATTTTCTAGCTTCCAACACTGGCCTTTGGGCCTTCGCAGCACAGATCCCTGAAACAGGCCTGTGTCAGACACCCTCATGGGCTCTTGCCCTCCAATTGGAGTCCTGGGAGGCATTGTGGGGGGCTCAGGGCCTTCATATGGACCATGCAGGACATTATTGTGAGATCCAGGCCCTTGGCTGGATTCTTTTGTCTTTAGTGTGTGGCTAGATCTCCTGCACTCTTTGTGTATGATTCTTCAGGGGATTGATTGTAAAATAATCTTATACGATGTGCGCTATAGTGCACTGTACCCCTTGCAAAATCCCACACCACAATATCTTCTCACAAAAGGACCTTCAAGCACCAAAAGGCAGCTCCTGTGCCCTGCAGGCCATGCTTTGCTAAGCTCGCTCAGCTCTAAGTTCATGACGCATGGCGCTCCCTCACTCTCCATTCAAGCCGCCCGCCCTTGGCATGGCAACTCAGAGTGAGCCCATCAAGTAGCGCTCCCTTGGTTCCCAGACGGCCTGCGGCACGCGCTGATGTGCAGTCTGCTCTCCCCCTTGCCTCTGGGGTCTTGCGTTTAGTGCCCAAAAGCCAAGATTCCGCAAGCACTGCACCCTGTTACCCTAATGCTGTGCTTCAAGTGCTGCGTAAAGTACCTAAGGTGGATTCAAACGCCGGCAGAGGGGCTTCGTAATTTTTTTTTGCGTGGGAAAAACTCAGGCCAGACTGCATGACAGCAGGCAGGACAGCCCACACCAGAGGGCTTCCAGTGACTGCTATGAGGTGAGCCAAGTTCTCGGCCTCTTAAGTCATCATTTGGGGAGGTAGCTGTTGGCATCTATTTTCAGACATGCCATCTACTCAGTAGCGGCTTTCGATTAAAAAAAAAAAAAAAAGGATATGGAAATTAATGTGGCTAATCCTCAAAAAACTAGGACTGAGGTGCTATTTGACCCAGCCACTCCCCTCCTGCGTATTGTTCCAGAAGAACTGGAAACACCATAACACAGCAATGTATGTGCACCCCTGTTTACAGCAGTCCAATCTGCGACAGTTAAATCCTGAATTGAAGAATGGATAAAATTCCAGGCTTTTATATGTGAATGGATACAACGAGAGACCATACTCAGAAGTGAAATAAACCAGACCCGCTTGTGTAAACACCGTACTGTGTCAGCGCAAGAAACAAAGAAAGTAACCGAATCAGAAAGGTAAGGTAAATATTGTGAAAAGGAAAGAACTGGGTGAGGGAAAGGAGAACAGAAGGGACGGACACACACACACACACACACACACACACACACACACACACACACGGAGAGGGAGAGAGAAAGTGAGGGAGAGAGCTAAGATAACTGAACTACTAATTTCAGTTAGTTTATTGAAAGGAAAAGCACATGCCTAATTGTCTGATCAGTTTTGCATGCCTGTACGTGGTAACCTGAACAGCTACTTTGAAGAGAACGATATGTGATATCACAACTGTTGTTAATTTCCTATCCTCTTGTGTTGAAATTCTGTGTCGGTATCTCTTTACTCTCTTTAAAATAAAAATAAAAAAGACATTTTTAAAAAGTGAAAGGAAAAGCTGGGCATGGTGGCACACGCCTGTAATCCCAGCACTTGGGAGGCTGAGGCAGGAGGATCAGTGCAAGTTCGAGACCAGCCTGGGCTACAAAAGTGAGTTTAAGGCCAGCCTGAACTGCATAGCGAGACCCTGTCTCAAAAAGACAAAAAAAAAAAAAAAAAAAAAAAAAAAAATGTGAAAGGAAAACAGAGACTATCAGAAATGCATGAGACGCTCAACTGCATCTTTATTGCAGAAATTTAAAACCTTTAAAACAATACAAATGAAAGTCGCACAGAACACTGCTCAGGTCCCTCCTCCTGCACATGGTACCCTGGAGGCCAGGACCCAAGAGATGAAAAGCAGAGCACTCGGGAGATTCCCCTCCCTGATGGAAATATCCACTCAGTAGGGAGGGTCTCGGGACACCTTCACGGGAATCTCTCACCAAGAGGTAAGTGGCAAGGACATCCACAAAACACACCTGTCTCACTGGGTGAGCCACATGCTACCAGAACTGCACGGGTTCTCAGGAACCCTCACCTGACAGAGGAGGGGGAAGATAGCAGGTGGGGTGCACAGGGCACAGCCCAGGGGACCAGGACCCAGCCTCTTGTCCACTGGTCATTTCCACTCACCCCTCCAACCTGGGGCAGTCCAAGCCCTTGCCCTCGCCACTATTTCTCAGTTTATTCCGATCTTTCCTTATCTCCCGAGTCCTCTACTCCAAAGTATTTGGCACATTTGGGGGGCAAAGTTAGACAAGGCACACTGGGGCTTAAATCTTTATTAAGTTCTAGCATATCTATTTTATCTACCAAGAATGTCTAGGCAACTAGAGATAAGCTCCACCTGGCTCAGGGACACCGCTGGTTCCGCAGGACTACAGGGAATTGCCAGGGCTGGCTGCATTTTACAGCTACCAAGCAAGTGGCGACTGGTCCCACCCTCCCGCCACTGTGCTCACACATATCAGAAGGCCCGCGCACCCAGGCCTCAGCAGAGGGTCGGGGGGGGGGCTGCACCTACCTTGTGGCCTCTTGCCGAAGCCATGACACATTTGGCACATAGAACATCACTCCGAAGAACAGCAGGGGCTCATTAGCGAACTTGTCCAGATGTTTCTTCAATGGCTTCTCTAGCTCCACCCATCGAGCTTGCTGGCTCTTGCTGAGGAACCAAAGGCCAAAGTAGTGCGTCTGGAGGAGAGGGGGAGAAAATTGCATCAGCTGGGGCTCAGCGCAGTATCCCAAGACCACACAGAAAACTTGTCTCCGCCCTGCGTCTTGGTGTGCTTCTCAGCCTATCCACGAGGTGTGGTTCTCTTTGCTAACCATGAGAGAAAGGAAAGAAGCCATGCCCACACCATGCCAAGACTCCACATCCAACACCTCTGCCCAGGTGTGCGGTCTGCAGCTGCGGGTCCCAACCTAGTACCTGTGCTAGGTACAGAGTCCTGCACGAAAGCATGGTGCTCTTTGTGGAGAAACAGAATCTGACTTCCCTATGTCCCAGCCCTCCTACCTGCTGCAGAAAAATCACTGCCCAACTCCAAGAATAACACCTCTGGCCAGCTGAAGGCCAGCCAGATAGCTCAGTAGACTCAGTAGACTAAAGTTCCTGCTTAGGCAGAACGTAGCAGCCTGTTGCCTGGGTTCGATCCTAGGCATGCGGTGCTGGCCCTGCCCCTGGGGTGCGCTGAGACAGTGATTGAGACTGGGTATGGCGGCATGTGCCTGTAATCCCAGCACTTGGGAGGCTGAAAAAGGGAGAATCATTATGAGTCCCATCTACAAAATGAGACTCTGTAGTCCCTATACTAAATACACACACACACACACACACACACACACACACACACACACACACACTGTGGATAGCTGAAAATTTCTGTGCTCAAGAATATCTGCACAGAGCAGCAGATTTTCACCAAAAATGTATTCATCCATTTTGAGCTTTAATGAAAGACTTTAACAACACTGTCCCGTCCCACATTATTATGCACGGACTGCGGCAAATCCCTCTGCCCAAATGGTGCTGTGGGAAGGGAAGGCTCCCCTCTCTGCAGCGGCCTCGCAGCCCCTTCTGGCTGCTCTTGGCAGCTTCCTGGGGTTTGATAGATGAAAGTGAGATTTTTCACCCTCACGCTGGACGCCTCAACTAGTTTAGCTTGGAACAACACGCTAAATCATTTAAAACAGGTACTTTTATGCCGCTGATGTTGTCTTTACATTAATTCACACTAGGATTTCAAGATTAGCACAATAATCACCAAATAAATAGATCAGTGCTTTGAAGATTCTTTTGTATTTCAATTATAGCCTAGGATGGTTTACAGCACACCTGGAAATCTGCCTTCAAAGGGATGTTTTCACTGCAGTGCTGAATTTCCAGAGGCAATCTAGCATCTATTTCCCACCCCAGCTGGCTACCCACACAGTGCCAAGCACAGGTCCCCACCTGGACCCCAACCCTGGCCCTACCTCTCACCTGACCAGAAACCCAGATGTGTCTTTGCCTACACGAAGCTGCAGACTCAGAGGCACTGAAGGATATTCTTCACGGACTTGTTTTCCCATAGATACAGTGAGCCCATCAGTTCTCATCTATGGTGTTCCAAAGGGTACATTCACGCCAGAAACCTACAAGCAAGCTACAGAAGCAACCAGCAGCCCAGGGCCTATTCCTACCAACTTAGAGGACCTGAGGTCCAGTTCAGAGCTTCAGTGGTTCCAATCAGAGAGACGGCATCAAGAAACAGACTAGGGCACAGTATAAAGAAAATGAACAGGGGTGGCCAGAGAGCTCAGTGGACTAAAGTGCCTGCTCAGGCAGAGTGCAGCAGCCGGCATTCAATCCCTGGCGTGCCATGCCAGCTCTGTCCCGGGGAGCCCAGAG
This sequence comes from Myocastor coypus, assembly GCA_004027025.1. Lineage (NCBI taxonomy): Eukaryota > Metazoa > Chordata > Mammalia > Rodentia > Myocastoridae > Myocastor > Myocastor coypus. The sequence continues at coordinate 22,581 of PVJA010014628.1, read as the reverse complement.
ATGGCAACTGAGACTAGGCATGGTGGCATGCATTTATAAACCCACGGCTTGAGAGGCTGAAAACAGCAGAATCACTATGAGTCCGATCTGTGTAGTGAGACCTTGTAGATGCCATAGACCCTGTCCTAAATACATTTAAAAAAAAGAAAAGAAAGAAAATGAACTTGCAGCCAGTTGGTTCATCTCCAGCTCTTGTGCACCACACCTCAGGAGCTGGATCCAAGTTACTACTGAGCGTCAGACTGTTTTCTCATCTATAAAATGGGAACAAGTGGGGCACTCACCCACACAGTGTGAGGTGCACAAATTAGATAATGCCTGTCGCCCACGTGCATGGCACATGGCAATGAACATCAGCAGTGACATCCTCTGTGGCTGAGGCAGTGAGGCTGCTACTACAGCTATCATACCACCACGCTCACCACCGCGGCCGCCATTGCCACCTCCACCACCATCATCACCTTCGTCACTGGTGAATGGAGGCCGGCAGGAGGCCCAACGGCCTCTTCCATCAGCACTGCTAGGAGGTCCCCCCAACAGCCTGGTTTTAAAGCCTCCCACCCTCCACTAGAGGGAAGGATGGAATCTCAAGAGGTGGAGCCAGAGAGAGTGCTTGGGGTGGCCCCTGAGGAACATGGGACCCTGTGCCTTTCCCTTCTTTTTTGCAGACCCAATGCAACCCACAATAAGTGAACATGGATGCAAACTCTGAAACCGTGAGCCAAAGAACCATTGCAACACACAATAAGACCACGGATGCAAACTCTGAAACCGTGAGCCAAAGAACCAACCTTTGCTCCTAACAAGCACAGGATCTCGGGCCCCGCTGGGGGAAGCTGCCTGAAGGCTCGAGAAGCACACAATTAGGAAACTTTGGACACTCTGGAAGCAAATGACGGGAAGCGGACAGAAGGGAAGCTGGACCACTCTAATGCAGAGGTGTAAGGAAAAACAATCAAAAAGCAGTGGTTCCCCAAAATTCACCTTGACAGTCTCATGACAGGTGTCTATGGGACAGCGGGACATAAATCTGATGCTGCCCTCAAGGACCATGACACAAGTTTGGGCTCCAAATGAGGTCCCCTGGGCACCTAGTTCAGTAAAGCTGGCTAAACAGGGCTCTAGGCCACTCCACATTACACTGAATTCCTGCGTGGAAGACAGAGCCATAATAGGGTTTCCCGCTGCATGCTGGGTGGCAAGGACTGCTTGCACGGAATAAAGGAGGCAATATTCACAAATTGTGGCAGGGGTGTCATAATTGTTTTAGTTGGAAAGAAGCCCTCCACAAACATGGGTGGAGGAGGGCAAAGCACACGCCACACCATCACTTAACTAATCGTGATTTATTACCTTTCACTAAAAGTAGTTTAGACATTTGGGAGGTATTTGTATGGTCCACACTCCATTCTAATTATAACATTTATTCAAATTAAGGACACTTAGATTATGAAGCATCCACAACATGTGCATGTACATTCAACGACTGAGTTTTTTCCAGAAAGAAATTGGTATCTCTATTGACACTCTGCCTTGAAGGCCAGCTACCTCAAATTTCCTTCTGTCCCAACCTGCCTAAGTTACCTTTCTCTCCTTCCTGACACAAAGTTAAGAGGCAGAGGTTTCTTTAGCTCATAGCGTGTCATGGTTTCCACCTACCACAGGTTAGCTGTAAGGCAGGGCAGCGTCACAGAGGAGAACGGGCTCCTGCGGGGCAGATGGTAGCAAAGCAACAAGGGGCGACCACGGCCCTTCCTGTCCCTCATATCTTATCTGGGGTACTTAGGGCAGGCGGCACACACACCCTTAATCCCAGTGCCTTTGGCCCTAGCTGCACCAGGAATCCCAGTGTCACATGCTCTGGATTCCAACACCTCCGAAAAAGCCCCACGTTATGGCCACGTGTAGCTTTGTGTGACATCTGTACAGCACCCTAACACTATGCGAGATAACGAAATGAGACTTGATCTTCTGCCCAAAACACCCCCAGAGCAAGTGTTCCATAGAGTGTGTGTGTATGCAAACACAGGCACACGTGTGTACACACAGACACATGCGTGTGCATGGGTATGAATGATGCACTCCAAAAGAACTCAGAGAAAGACAATAACCCTGCGCCAGAGTCAACACAATGGAATTCTAAAAAACAAAGCAAGCCACTTAAAATGGAAGAATGTCATTTGTGGCGTAGCTTATTTTTGTTGCCCAAATACAGCATTTTCCAGAGGACGTAGAGCACGGCAGAGGGCGTCCGTGCGCAGCTCTCCAATGGAATCGGTGCACAAGGACTCAAGAGTGGGTCACCTCCTCAGCACCCAGCCACCACACACTTGTGGCAAAACACCCAGTTATGTGGAAGAAGGAAAGGCCGTTCCTGGGGCTCCCACTCACCCACCGTGATAGGAGGCGAAGCTGACGCTCTTCCACCCAAGCTCCTGTGGCTCCCCGATGCGGTCTCACAGACCTGCCCAGCACAGCTGTGCCCGCCCCAGCCACCGCGTCATCACTCTGCCGGACGAAGCTCCAGCTCAGTTTCGTTTACTGGGCTGAGCTGCTAAACACTGCTGCATGATTGAGAAACACGTGGCCAAAGAAAAGCCCCCTCCACTGGGACCAGGGGACTCCAGAGCATCCCCCAAGGAAATGCCTAATATACGTGCTGCAGGCCCGAGGCAGCGATAGGACGCCAGGTCCGCTCACCCTCAGGCCACCTGGTGGAGACAGAAGTCGGCCCCCACCCTCACCCTCAGGCCACCTGGTGGAGACAGAAGTCGTCCCCCCCCCCCCCCCCCCCCCCCCCCCCCCCCACCCCCACCCTCCCCGCCACTTTCCAGCTTGAGAGCTCAGGCCACTGGGGCAGTGATGAATTGGCGGCAGTGATAAGAACAGAGGGCAGAGAACCAGTGCCCAGGGAGGGAAGCCAATTGCTAGAACGGCACAGCAGTGAAACAGGGTGTAGGACCCAGCCCTCAAGAGGCTGAGGCAGGGGAATCTGTGCATGAGTCCGAGGCCAGCATGGACGTTGAAAGCTATGGTGCATTGAAAGCTAACCTGAACTACATATCAAGACCTATCTCGAAAAATTATTAAAAATAATTTGCAGTGTTTTTGACTTATGTATTCATTCATTTGTACAGACATGATGTAATTCTGCATATTAACCATGTTAAAGCTTTTTCTGAGTTTTGTTTTTCCACTTTTGTGACCAATGGCACAAAGGGATTAAACTTGTGGTCTTAATACGAGTATTCTAAAGAGTAAGTCATCCCGAAGGAAAAGTATTAAAACGTCACACACTGAGCTGGGGGTGGTACCGGTGATCCCTTCAGGAGGCAGCAAGATCACAAGGAACTGAGCGCCAGCCTGAGGTATACATGGAGTTCAAGGCAAAAGTGAACAGGGCTAGAGATATAGCTCTGCAGCATAAGCGCCTGCCTGGCAAGCAAAAGGCTGTGAATTCGAGCCCTGGTACCAAAAAGAATGGAAACACAAATAAGCAATAGCAAAACCCAACACAAGGTTGTAGCAGTTGCCGGCTCCATTGCAGGGGACAGTCTCCACATCAATGCACCAGTGCTCCTTGCACACATGTCACCCACAGTCCCCAACCTGAGAACATCAAGGCACCACGAAGTCAGTGAGACTGCACATCAAAACCTCCACATGAGATCCGGAGAGCCAGGGCTTCTCTGAGTGTCTGAGCTCAGCAGTTTCCTACTTAGCCCTTCATGTCGTTGACCACGGTACCCCCCCCCGCCAGGAGTGCACAATTAGGTAGATGTGGGTAAGGAAGCTATAAGATAGCAGGACTCCTCAGTTGTCTGACAAGGCCAGAGGGATGGCCTTTTTCCAGCTCGTCGGTACTGCCCATATCACCCAGAGGTTAAAAATTACCAAATGAGGGCCTGAGAGATACTTCAGCATTCAATGGTCTAAAGTGCCTGCCTAGGCAAGCTTAGGCAGGAGCAGAGGACTGCAGTTCAATCCCTGGCATGTGTGCCAGCCCTGCCCTCAGGGTGCGCTGAGACAAGAGGATTAAGCAAACAGTAGAACCACACAACTGCCATTGATAACGTTAATAAGGTAGGACGCACCTCCCTCCCTCCTCCCCTCTCCCCTCCTTTCTCTCTCACCCGAGGCCTTTGCACTGCACTCTTATTCTTACTTTGAGGCAGGTCTTACTGCCTTGCTCAGGCCAAGGGAGCTCTGACTCCCGGCTTCTCTGCAGTGGCAACAAAGAACGCACGGGAAGGTTCTGTGTCTGGAATCCCCAGCTATGGTGAAGACCACAAAGCGGGGACGTTTTCTACTCCAGCTGTGAACACTGGATAAATGAGCTTCCAGCAGAGACGAAAGCATACATTTGCAGAAATGGAAAAAGAGGCCAAATTAGGGGGGGAAATGCCAACCTTATAAAATGATTATGTGCTGGGGGGGCGGGGGGCAGAAGCCAGGAACCATTCCTGTAACCAGCAGATTCACCCATACTCCAGAGCACTAGAACTTCAAGAGGACAGCTATCACCAGTAGGGCTTAGCAATGAGAAGTGTCCTAGAAAGTTAAGGCACTTCTCTCTCACTCTTGCACCCACTATATAAAGAAGGCTGGCCTGACCGGTATTGTAGCATACTTGTACATTTTATCAGAACACTTCCTGTGGTTTGGTGTTTTCATTTTTGCAGCTACAGATAGAACCCAGAGCCCTGGGCATGCTGAGCAGGCTCTGCACCCCTGAGCCACAGCCCGGCCTGGAAGCTTTTCTCTTCATCATTGCTCACGTTACCAGCATGGTCCTCTGTAGCTGGGTGTGGTGGTGTGTGCCTATCCTCCCAGCACTGGGGAGGCTGAGGCAGGAAGGCTGCTGTGAGTTTGTGGCCAGCATGACTAACAGTGGGTTCAAGGCCAGCTTGGGACACAGAGCAAGATCTTGTCTTAAAAAGATAAAGAAAGAAAGGCCCTCTTTGCCATTCTTAGAATAGCACTAACTGGCTAGAAATACAACAAGCATCAAGTACTGTAAATTTTCTAGTAGCTATTTTTAAAAGTACCAAGAGGTGAAGTTAACTTTAATAAATTTTATTGAAAAATTGTATACTTAAAATATCATCTGAGCCTATCATCTATGTGTGTGTGTGTGTGTAGTTATTGGATACTTATAGAAAGAATCCACTAGAAAATGTGCACGCATTGCAAAAAAGGAAAATTAATGTCTTAGGCAAGTTCAGAGGCCAGGGTTTGATCCCTGGCACCACATGTGGTGCCAGCCCCGCCCCCTGGGTGCACTGAGTCGGCAACCGAGTCCGGGCATGGTGGCGCACACCTGTCTTTCCAACACTGGGGAGGCTGAAAACAGGAGGATCACTACAAGGGCCAGCTGCGGAGTGAGACCCTGCACAAAATAATAATTTAAAAAAGAAAATTAATGTAATTTTTTTAAAAAACCGATGGTATCACCCACCCATGGTGGATCCAAAAGACTGCTATATAGCACAGAAAACCCACGGCACTGCCAGTCCTTAGAGCAGAAACTGAAAATGCGTGTGTAGTGGTCTTAGTGACCCAGGGCGTCCCATCAGCAGTTCGCTGTACTGATCCATGCCTGGAAGGGGACAGCCACCACCATGAGCGCCTGCTGCAATGGTAGAGCCCAGCGGTGACCTGTGCTAATCATACAATGTCTTCATAAATTTAATATTAAAATACTTATGCAAGTTTTTCCTTTTCTGAAGTGTGCTGACATTTTGGCAAAATGTCTGTCTGTCTGTCGATCGATTTATCTATTGATATTGTCATTTTAGAGATAAGGTCTTACTTAGACTTACTATGTATGAAGCACAGGCTGGCCCCAAGCTCGCAGTGATCGCCCTGCCCCAGCTTCCCCAGTGTTGGGACTGCAGGCGTGCACTGCCACTCTGGCTTCCTTACTGGATATCTGAATTCTTCATTTCCACACTAAGTCTTCAGCACCTGCTGAGGCGCTCACCGAGCTGACCATAGTTGGGGTGTGTGATGGTCGTATCCAGCTGCCACATTAGGCAGCACAGGTTCTTCAGTTTTCAGTACTGAGACTGAACCCCAGGCCTTCATATGAACTACATATCCGGGCTTCTTTTTATATGTTTTACTTTGAGACAGGATCTTAGTAAGTCACAAAACTCCCCAGGCTGGGTGTGAACTTTTAATTTTATTTTGGTTTTTTGATGCAGCGTCTCATTATGAGGTCCAGGCTGACTTTGAACTCACTACACAGCCTGGAATGACCTCAAATACACGATGATCCACCTGCGTCAGCCTCCCAGAATGCTGGTGAACAGTGCCACTGAGAATGGCTTTTCAAGGAGGTGGAGACTGTGCTGTTTGGCTGAATCTTAGATCATGAGCTCTCATTAAAGCCATCTAGACACAGGACAAGATAACAAGAAAGGCTTGGGAAGGAAGTCCCATTGCAAAGAAGCATAGGCTGGCTGTGCTGGGTCACGTGCCAGTCGCTGTGACACTGCGCCTCTTTGCTGGACAAGTGACGCCCCTCACAGCGCATGGAGACTGTTCTGGTTGCTCTCTCTCTTCCACAAGAATCTGAGGCCCGGGGTCGGGGGCGACTGCACAGCTGCACAGCTGCTGAGGCAGCAGAGCCAGGCGCACCGTGCTCCAAGCTCCCACGCAAGCTACCTCCAAGCTCCCACGCAAGCCACCTCCAAGCTCCCACGCAAGCCACCTCACTACACTGCTTCTCTCCTGCCCTTAACTCCCCGCGCCGTGGCACGTTCTCCTCATCAGTCCCTGAGCAGTGAACCCCTCGAGCTGACAACGCAGCTGGCCGTCCACAGCAGCTCCCCTCAGCCACAGCCACAGTGGCCACCAAGTTCCAGTTTCTTCTCCGCCATCCCAGTGTGTTTCCGTGGTGGAACCGAGTCTAAGGGGCCTCACTGTGGACACACAGGCTCACCCTGTACAAAGCACCATAGCCAGCAGGTGCTCCATAGAACCACGCTGGTGTGCACCAACATGTAACCCGTACACACACATCTTTAGCTGACTTCATTTGCCTACCACGAAATGCACACATGTAGGAGTGACATTGTGTTGTTTGAGAAATACAGTGGACCCCTAACTTAGGGACACACTGCGTTCCCCTGGGCGGCCGACAACTCCAGCTGTCAATGGGAGGCTTAGGCTCCTCCTCCAGCCCTCCAAGTCCCTCTCTTCTCCACAGCAAAGTCAGGGTCCTTTTGGAGACACCGGTCTGAGATTTCTCACTTAACGCCCCCTACTGAAAAGAGTGTAGTCATGTTCCTTCCAGAACGCTTCCAGGGTCACATCTGTGCCTGAGACCATCTGGAAGCACCTGCGTCAGCACCTGGGCCCTCACTCAAGACTTTGGTCAAAAGCTAAAGCTCAAGTCCTGGCCGTCGCCCAAGTTGTTCGGACACTGGATCGTACCTTGAGGGTCCGCTCTCATGAGGAGGAGAAGACAGCCACACACTCCACACGGATGCGTTTTTCCCTCCGGATCTTCTACTTCTGTGATTAGCTGAATACACAAATGAGAAGCCCATGTGCGGGAAGGGGATGCGGGGTGTTAAGCAGTACTTGTGTTTTAACTATGCGAATAAATCAGAAAGCAAGAGCGTCTCAACCTTCTCTTTCTGAACTCCATCAGTGATTCTCAAACAGGGATGGGGTTCCAGACATGACACTCACTGTGAGGTGAACACCGCTTCTTGATACAGCAGAGTTCTAAGACTCCATGTGTAGAAAAAGAAAGGAGCTGAAGCCCACAGGTCCAGAGGAGCTGTGACCCCACCGCCAGAGCTCTGTTTTCCTGAGTCTTTCTCTTAAATTTCCTCTTTATTGGGCCAGCCAGGTAGCTCAGCAGACTGAAGAGTCTGCGTAGGCAGACACAGGGACCAGGGTTTAAACCCTAGGTGTGTTCTGACAACCCTGCCCCGGGGAAGGCTGAGATGGCAATTCAGGCAGGGCGTGGTGGTATGCGCCTATAATCCCTGCATTTGGGACGCTGAAAACAGGAGAATCACTAGGACTCCGATCTGTGTAGTGAGACCCTGTACAACCTTTCCTACATACATTAAGAAAAAAATCCTCCTTACTAGACTTCCCAAACAGAAACTCTTAAATACTTTGACCTGAGAAGCAAACAAACAATAAATCCCCACATTTTCCTCCCAAGTTCCTTGTATTTCCTTGGTCCTGACCACTACTGTCCCCTGCCACTCCTGTCCCTTCCTCCATCTTCATTCTGTGCTGCTCTCTACTGGCTCCGCTGGCCGGGGGCCATGCTCCCTCCGGGCGTCCTCCGCCAACTTCCTGTATCCCGCTGAGGAGGTTCACTAGTGGGTCACAGCCCCAGTAGGACGCCCTGCTGGCCCTCTTTTCTTTTTCTTTGGGCTACCGAGTGTTCCTCCATGGTAGCTCTGCGCCACCCTTTTATCCGTCCACACACCTCCACATCTGGCCACTGGCTTCCCTGCCGGACATGCAGCGGCTGCAGGACTTGGCACTGCAGTGCCACCCGGCAGGGCACCCGGAAGACAGGCCCCTCTGTAGAGTGGGCCCAGCAAGCAGGACAACTCGAGTGAGAATTAAATAAGGCGACACGTGGAAACCACTCGAGGCACACTTCAGTCAAGGGCCACACTTGTTCTGACCACTATTTATTATATGCTTTAGAAATGGGATCCACGTAAAAACGCGATTTGTAAGACATTCAAGTGAAACAATTACAAGTTATTAGGCAGCACTACTCGGTTCCCACACAGGATCTACTTTAAGATTCATAGCTGGGGGCCCGGCGGGATGGCTCAGTGGTCTAAAGCACCTGCTTGGGAAAGCTTGGGGGGCTTCAGGGACTGTGGTTCGATCCCCGGCACCACATGCTGTGCCAGCCCTGCCCTCGGGGGCGGGCTGAGCCGGCCATAAAATGAGTGAATAAACAAATAAAGGTTCTGAAACAAGAAAAAAATAAATAAAATTTAAAAATAAATAAATAAATAAATTATAAGATTCATAGCGGTCCTAGGAAATCGGCTGTTGCCTCTGTTTCCCAGGTATGACAACTCCCCTCAAGGAGACTCAGCAGCCTCCCTGGGCCACACAGCTAGAAAGTCACGGAGCAGTAGTTTGAATTCAAGTCCCGGCCTAGGAGGCCTCTGCTTATAGCTCAGTGGCTGCACATGTTCCCCTCCCCTGCTGCTGCACTCAATCTAATGTGACCTCAAAAATAGAATCACTGAGCATCTTTTCAAATACTCTGTGATTACACTTTGCAGGAGGCTTTCGAGGAGCGTCAAGCCCCCACCCAACCGCCAGGGCGGGGCTACCTGGACGCTACCTGGAAGCAAAAGACGAACCCAGCCAGGATGCAGCCCGCGTGGACTGCACTGTGCCTGCTCTGAGCAGCAGTACTCGTGGTCCAGGACAGGTTACTGTCCGGGCAAATGGACCTCCGAGGCTTCTGCTTCTCTTCTTTTTGAAGAAGAAAATACAGAGACAAACAAAAAAACAACTACAGCCACCACATCTGGGCACTTCCCTGACACATGTCCATGACGCCAAGATGCCAATGCCCCATGCAGTTGCTCTAAGGACAGAAAATGACTTTAGGAGGAGACGCTTTCATGTCTCCTTCTCTCAAGCCTCTGGCCTAGAAACACAGAGGAAGTGGCCACTCTAGAAGTTCTGAGCAGGGTCCCCGTGCCAGACATCCGCCCCGAGCCTGTGCTGAGATTCTCCTGCACACATCACCCAGGCAGGGCGGAGCCCGGAGGCAGGTGGCGGCTCCACAGTCCAGTCCTGGGGGCCCCGTTCACCACTCACCTCCCGCAGCTCCAGCCTCTGCGCCACGGCCTCCAGGCATTCCTGGCCTGTGCTCTCCACGGACAGTGTGCACTCGATGACGTTGCTGTCCAGCAGGCGGATGCGGGTGACAAAGCAGTTCTTGCTCAGGACGTTATAGCGCCGCGTGCGGCGGAGCTTCAGGCCAAAAGGCATGGCTCACTCTGCAGGTGTCCCGCGAAGGCCTCAGGGACTTCGTGACTGGGCAGTCACATCCCACCTGTGCTCCTGCAGGTGTGGGGAAAGGTGTCCATGCCCGGTGTTGCCTCTGCAGGACAGCTGAGGACAGAAAGAAAGGCACAGCCTTGTCATGCACTGGAAGGGAGGCTCGCTGTGGTGCAGTGCATGTATCACACGTGCGATACACACACCCCTGCATGCATGCACACGCACACCAATGAGCAGGCACACACACACACACACACACACACACAAGCTAGTTGGCTCCAGGGTGCCTCTGTAGAGCCTGTGAGCTGTACCCATCGTGCACACGTGTGGCAAAAATCATAGCTCAAACCAACATCTGTCCCCACCCCTCCTGACACTCGACCCGCCTGCTTGCTGCAGCACAGGGCGAGAATCTGAACACTGCAGCCCATGGGGGATTTCTTCATACCCACGCCACAGGTGCAAAAAGCAAGCCACCATGATTTCAGGGCCTCCCTGAACTCACAAACGATCTCATTACTCCCTGCCCTGACACATCCTCGCTTGCTTAACATGGCTAGCTTTTGTTTCTCTTCTTTGTATTTTAGCACTGCTTATGATTTATCTGACTGGGTAATACAAAAGGGTAGGAAGACACATTTAATAATCATTAACCATTCTTAAAAACAATTTTAAGGGCCCGCTAAGATGGCTCAGTGGTCTAAAGCGCCTGCTTGGAAAAGCTTGGTCTGCTGCAGGGACCGCAGTTCGATCCCTGGCACCACATGCTGCGCCAGCCCTGCCCTCAGGGCAGGCTGAGCCAGCCATAAAAATAAATGAATAAGCAAACAAACAAAAGTTCTGAAACAAGAAAAAAAAATTTTTTTAAGCTTTAAAAAAAAAATTTTAAAATAATTGCTGTTTTTTGAGGGAGTCTCTCTAGAGAGTGCGAGCTGCCCTTGAACTTGCTATGTAGCCTACGCTGGTGGTCTTGCTGCCTCAGCCTGTGAGACCCAATGCATGCTGGTATTACAGGCATGCATCACTGTACCTTACTCTATTATGGTTTTTTAAAAAAATTAAATCACTGCATTTTTATTGCTAAAGATTGAACCCAGGGTACACCACTAAGCCACCTCCCACCCTCAACATAGGAGTTCTTTAATGCACTTAAAATCACAACCCTGACTTCTCTTCAGCAAATATTTAGACAGATGGGTAGAGCCGTCCAGCCATTACTTTGATCCTCTACAAAATGCAAGATGAAAAGGCCCTGTCACCACGTCGAAGCAGGCTTAGCTCACTGACACGCCCCTCCAGCACCTCACCGTCCCACCCCAGGAAAGCACAACACGATCCCACGGAGGACACCAAAGCAAAACAACGTGAGTGGCCGGAGCTGGCAAGGCTGCTCCTTCCAGAAAGCTTTTGGCAACTCTGCACCCCGACTTAGGCCAGTCCACCTAAGTCTAACACCTTCATCCCTTCCAGACACAGAATTGTCCCTGAGTCAGAGAAACACAGAAAGAATGATGACTCTTTAGGGAATTCTCACAGGAACAAATAAGACAGCATCCACATCTGTAGGCCACTGCGCACGGCACCTGCGCCCATGGAGTTGCTAGGGTCTCACGTACAACACAACAAAACACTCTGCTGGCTCCCAGAGCAGGTGCTGGATCCTCGCCTGGAGCACATTCCTTGGTGTGACAGGCCTGTGCTTTATGAGGGCCTCCGATGCATATGCTAGCAACTTGGCCAGGCAATGTGCATTAGCATTTCTAAGTCACTTTTTGTTGGCAGCCTACCCTGTTTACCTGCACGCTGGCCAACCTGATCTCAAGATAGGGACACAGAACACGGAGGGATCCAGCCCACAGGAAAGGACAGAAGAGGCTGGCGTTCACACGCAAGCCCCTCTGGTGCACACAGCTGCTGTCGATTCCCTGTACCTTCCTGAAACACAAGGAGAGGCCAGGTCTGAAGGCCGACATTAGCCAGAGAGGCTCAAACAGAGACACATACTTGCTCCGTGGGCACAAGCCGCCCTTCCAGTCCTGGCCAGGCACTTCACCCCTGGGCGTGTCTCTCCCCTTAAACACTGAGCAAAGAATGTGCTGGCTTGCTCCTGTCTCCTCCGAGCGAAAACAACTTCACCACACATTCTAGGCCATGACATGTGGAATGCGGAGCCGGCGAGATCAAAAGCCTAGGGCAACACAACGTGTGCGGATGAGTGCAGCTTCTCTCACAAACAAGGCACACAAAGAAGAAGGAATCCATGCTCAGCCCGGCCCTGGTCGGTCTCTGAGCACTCTTACAGCAACGCAAGATGACCTCAGGGCTACCCGGTGACATCACGCAACCTCAACTTTATACCTTACAAACTTGTGAGTTGTTGGGACATTTGACAACTGCCTCACGTTATTTTGGTACACAGGATTATTTTACAGGAGACCACTACCCAGAACGAGTGGCAACCAGGAACCATGGCTTTGCACCTACAGCTAACAGACTGTCTGACAGCATGTCTCCTAGACATGCTTATTTTGCATTGAACTGATTTCCTAAAGCAGCCTTCTGCAAGAAACATCCAAGATTAGGCACTGATTTTGCAAGACACCTTTTTTTTTTTTTGATGGGACCAGGGTTCAAACTCACGACCTTGCACTTGCCAGGGAGGCACTTGTGCCTCAGAGCTATCTCCCCAGCCCCCTAGGCACTGATTTTGAAAAATTAGGGAGAAAATTGATTTGATTCTTCTCAAACCCTGTGCCATCAAACAAAAAAAATTTAAAGGCGAATAAATTGGGAAGCAGCAGGCGTTGCCCTAGAGTAAGACAGTCAGGAATTAGGAATACGAAACGCAGTGCATGAATGTGGGTCAAATCCAGGCTTGAAATGACTAACTGCCAGAAATATAGGAGCGGACATAGCTACTCCCAGGTCTCTGCAACTTGCCCTAAAGAGCAAAAGACGTCACGTGATGGTGACCCCGACTGCGCATGCTTGGAACAGCGCTCGCCACACCGGCTAAGCCTTGCCCGCAGCCCCTGCCCATCAGACATGAACGCATACAGAAAACGCCAGTGTTCATCACAGCGGACCACTGCTCGGCCATCAGGAAAGATAAACATGAGTCCCATGTAGCCAAACGGAGGCATCTGGGAGCACAGCACTCAGTGAAATCCATAAAGCAGACAGACGAGTGCCAACACCCGGGGGCTTGTCCTACAGGAGAAAGCCGAAGCATAAAGGGCAGAAGCAAAGATAGGCAGTGAGACACAAGGAGACAGAGCTTCCTTAAAGAGGAAGAGATGGAGGAAGGGACAGTGAGGCGGGGCAGATGAAAAAAGGAAATGAGGGTGCGTTACGTGCAGGTGCGAACTGCGCACCGGGGAGGTTTACGCGCCTGCTGCTGCGTGGCCTACTAAACACTGGAAAGCACAAGAAAGACCATTAGGAAAACCTGAAACATAGAAACTGGATGATCTCAGTGTGGTACTGTTAATCTTCCTTGATTTTTGAGAGAGCAACGGAAGTTAAACAGGAGAATGGTGGTAGCTGTCAACCGAGACACCAGGGGTAAAAATGTCACAGTGCTTTTATCTACTTTCCAAGGGTTGAACCATAAGGCGCAGGCGCGCACATCGCACATCCACTTCCTCAGATTCAGAGAGGAGAGGAGCCCGACACAGCGTTCACAGGTGTCGGGGATCCACCATCCTCTCAGCTTTTCTGTACACCTCAGCACCTCCATCCTGAACGGCAAAGGAGGAGGCTACCCTCGATGCCAGCCTAAACGTGACATCCCAACAACCTCTGGGCTACCCAGAAACGCCCGTCTCTTTCAGTAAACATCTTTAGGTTCTTTTTCTTTGATCCCTGAAGGTACTTGTGCTTCTATTTTAATACCCTCAATCTATGTTGACGTATTAGTGTCCTGACTCTGCCCTTCTCCGGAGCTCAAGGCACATTTTATCTCTAACACCGATCTGTCCTGGAGTGAAAAGACTGAACCTCTATTTTCAGGATGGCACAGTCACAGAGTTATGCTTCTGGGGACAGCGTGGAGACACCTGCTGGGACCGTGCTCGCCCTAGGGAGTGCCACGCCTAAGTTACTCCAGGACAGCGATCCATGGGACATGGTGGGCAGTTGTAGAGCGTGCTAGGTCTTGGTGTCGTCATCGTCCACAAATGGCCCCTGCTTGTAAGCTCTGGAAGAATCCACGGCACTATATCAAACTGCACCCTGTAGCTATCAACACAGGCACACAGCTCTGCTCTGGCCCCCACTCCTCCAAGATGGCATGGGGGTTAACTCGGGCCCCATGCTGTGGACTTGGTGCAAACACCACCCATGGCCACCAAAGCCTATTTTCCGACACCTTTCCAGGCTCTCCGGGCCTCTTCATGGAGGCTGTATCACAGGCACATTTATAAGCCTAGATCTAAATAAAAGGCACCTGAGCCAGGTGTGGTGGGAGCATGCCTGTAATCCTAGCACTCAGGAGGCTGAGGCAAAAGGATCTTCATGAGTTCGAGGCCAGCCTAGGCTCCACAATGAGCTCAAGGCCAGTCTGAACAATAGAATCAGACCCTTCCCAAAAAGTAAATACATGCCATAAGCTCACAGAAATGCCCCAAGTTTATGACACTTTTGAGTTTTCTGATGAAAAATACTTTTGAAGTAACATTTGCTCCTTCATTCTGCAACATTTCTTGACCAGACAGATCCCTTTAACAGCCAGAGTCCGCCCCGCAGCACTGACGGAGTTTAGGGCTTGCTGAGCATCGGTCCACACTGCTCTGCTGTGAGCAGCATCCTCCCGGGGTGGGTGCTGGCGGTGTACTCGTAGGGGTGAGGTGGGAAACCGCTCCGCCTTCTGCTCAGGTTGGCTGTGAGCCTAAAGCTGCTCCCAAAAATAAAGTCTGCTTTTTAAAAAAACAAACAAAAGTGAAGTCACTTAAAATTTACAGTTATATTTATGTTTCAAGAATATCCCAAAGGGAATAGCATCAAGTGCTGCGACTCTTCACCATTCACGAAGTTAAAGCAACCTTTTGTTTTTCTCCTTAATACTGATGGTGAAACTAAACACAAACAAATATTCTTGATTTCTTTCTAGACAAATATTAATTCATTCTAATTTCAGAAGGCCTTTTTTGTTTTTTCATCTAAGGTTGCCTTAAGGGTGGGTCTGGGGATCGAACCTCGGTCCCCTTTGCCCACACAAGCACTTAAACCACTGAACTAACCTGAAAGCCCCCTGATTCATTCTAGTTTGAAAGCAAGCTGCTAATCTTCCCTGACATGTATTTTAGAAAGAAAGTAGCGGCCAGGTGTGGTAAGTGTGCACCTGCATTCCAAGCACTGGGGAGGCTGAGACAGGAGAATCGCTGACTTCAAGGCCAGCCTGGGCTACACAGTGAGCTCTGAGCTCTGTCTCTGAGGGAGGGAGGAAAGGAGGGAGGGAAGGATGGAGGAAGGGAGGGACGGAGGGGAGGGAAATTGGAAGAAGGGGAAAAAGGGAGGGGAGGGGAGGGGAGGGGAGGGGAGAGGGCAAAGCATCTACTGGGTAGAGTGTAACTCTCCTGTCCTTTGGTTTCTGGAGTGACTTGGAGTAGAAAAGCCAGGGCACATGTCCCAAACTCAGCAACCTCAAGGGTGCAGGACCTCTGCATCAGTAAAGCAACCACAAACTGAATTCTAGCTGATGCTGAGGAGAAACACGACAGAGCTTCCTGGGAGGGAAAAGGGACATTCACAAACCTTCCAGGAAATACCAGCAGCCGGGTGAGGTGATGCAGGCCTATAATCCCAGCACTCTAGGAGGCTGAGGCAGGAGTATTGCCAAATTCGAGCCCAGTCTGGGCAACTGAGTGACTTAGCAAGACTATCTCAAAATTTAAAAAATAGATTAAAAAGGGATGTGCTGTGGTTTGTATATAGTTGTCCCTCCAAAGCCTAAGGTAAATTGTGGGGCTCTAGAGGCAGGGCTTGAGGGGTGTGGCCAGAGAGGTGCGAACCGTTAAACCCAGAGCACGCTCGGTCAGAGGGCCCCCCACTCCCCAGGTGGCGGTCTGGAGGCATGGAGCAGATCATCCTGGACACGGCAGCACCCCAGCCGCTCCTCCAGACCCAATAAAGCGGAGGCAGCATCCTGGAACCTCTAGGAACTGTGAGCCAAAGAAACTCTCCTTCCCTAAGCTTGTGTGTCAGGCATTTGTCCCAGCAAAGAGAGAAAAGTGACCAAGACAGGATGTGAGCATGAACGCTGGTCTGGGCAAAGGCCTCGGTCTGGTGCCCGACACTGTGAATGTGAGGGAGGATGGCACTGACCCAAGAAGCTGGTGCCCAGTGGCTTCCCCTTTCCAGGCCCTGGTCACTCACCTGCGGGACAGTCACCACCTGGCCATAAGTGAGAGGTGTTCCTGGTGAGCCATGGGTAACATGGACAAAGACCAGCTCCCGTCCCCCTGCAGGCTGGGTGTGCGTGGAGCAGGACACCTAGAGGCCCTCCAGAGAGGGGACAGCAGGGTGGAGCGGAGCCTAGGGAGAAGCTGAGCCCATGCCCTGGGGCCACGGATGAAGGGTCAGGCTGAGCGAGCCTCTAGTGTCAGGCCACAGCCACTGGCTTCCACCACCAGCACCACCGCCTTCAGGGCTGAGCTCGTAAGCCACCCACTGCTAGACTCCCTGGTTCTAGGGACACCTAGCATGAGAGAGATGTGCGCAACGCCTGGCTCCACCCACTGTCCCCACAGTCCTCACACTGTCCTTGTTGCAATCAGGACAACATGGACCCCAGAGGACTACCGGCCTCACCTCCTGTGCAGTTCAGACTCCCGGGCAACAAGGACCACACCTGTGTCTCAGGCCCCGGCTGGAGTCCAGGGGCCAGGCAGAGCTCTGCTTGGTGGTCACTGAGTCAGAGAGTGGAGCTCTGTACCCCACAGGAAGCCAAGTGGATGCACCGCCCAGGATGAAAGAGGAAGCCCCCGAGACTGAGGGTCTGGCTGGCAAGAGTTGTGCCAGGCCCCAGAGGCGTGAGGACCCCTGGACTGCAGCTCAGGGACCTACGAGGGTGCTCTGAGTGAAGGCGGAGATTCAGGCCTGGGGATTCTGTGCACAGGCACTGCAGTGCGGAGAAACAAGAAACAGAACTCAGGCTCCCTCCCCATCTCACTGAGGGTGGCCACACACGGAACGAGGGTGCGCCTCTGGCCAGCTCTGCAAGGCACCCCAAGGGGACCACTGCCGGGGTCAAAGCGCTCTAGTGCCAGGACCCATGGACTGCTGCAGCATAGTGCCGCAATATTTGCTCTGTAAACGCCACGCTTTAGAGGTCTCTCCTAGCTCAGGCTGCCATGGGAAGCAGCCCAGGGAGAAGCTTCAAAGTGCCTTCTGCAACCTACTCCTGCCCAGTGCGTCCCCACACGCTCAGAGACCTAAGTTTCTATCTTCGTGAGCTGTGGACTTCTGGCGTTTTGTGCTCTTATTTGTAGTAGCAATGACATCAACGACACAAGGACAGCTTCCTCACACCGCAGGGGAGGTCCCTTGGCTGACGAGATGAACCTTCCCCAGGCTGGGGAAGAAACAGATCTCTCACTACAGCCCACAAAATGCAGGCTGGGTTTCTTTGCTGAATGATCTGCATGGTCCCTGGGGAAATGTAAGACAGCAAGCAACTAAATTCCAAGCCCGCACACAGGCGTCGGTTTCTTGCTAAGTGACGCATGCCTGACCGCCACACAGCCCACGCCCGTTCTGCAGTCACTAACCGCAGCAGCTCGGGCCCGTATCTTTGTGCTATATTTGCCCATGACCTCGGGGATTTCTCCAGCACCATACAGGACGGCCACTTCCACGCACACCTCGCAGCACCAGCGGGGTGTGAGCCAGGAGACGCCATGGGGCTGGTCCAGGCTGCATGGAAAGCCACAATGGATGGCTCCCTTTCTCCCTCTGCCAAGAAGCTCTGCGACAGGTAGCCGTGAAGGGGATGGAGAGCGCAGAGAACTGTTGATGCCTTCACCGATTTCCTCTTGCAGAGCAGAAAAGAGCAAGCGCCAGGAGGTGGACAGTAGCCACCACTATCCTCCAACTATTTTTATCTTTTGTGCTATTACTGTTTAAGACCAGGCCCACTGTGTCACCCAGCCTGGCCCCGACTGTTCCTCCTGCCTCAGCCTCCCGAGTAGCTAGGGCCATCAATCGGTTTTAAACTTTTGTAGAACTCAAGTCACCTACATACCCTAAGTTAGGTTTTGATCATGTAGTTTTGTCTAAGGTTTAAGACACGAGTCCCGAACAACAGCTGAAAGCTTCTCCTGGTCCCTTCCACTCTCAAACATTCAGTAATGAGACGTACGTTTATCTAAAAGCCCTTTGCCCAAGCTTCCCAGGCAGCTCCCATGCGAAGGCTCTCCCCCACCTCCATCTTCAACTACAAGACAAATCTCTGCTGTTCTACTTCCTGCACTTGACAACCTCAGCTGCACACAGGCAGCCTCTCCACACCAAACGCCACTGAGCAGCATGACATGGAGCCGCGACAGCCGCTGAGCAGCCAGGCCCCATGCCACCCTCACCTGTGACAGCCTCTGCTGTACTCAGCAGCATAGTACATCCCGGGCCCTTGCTCTAACTGAACACACGGTTCCTGGCGATTCCTCAGCCCTGCTTCTCAGTGCTTGGTAGGTTTCAGAGACAAGGGGTGAATTTCATAGACACTAACACTGACATGGGACAGAGGGCAGTAAAAGAAGTCACAGGGCAGTGGCGGCAAACCACTGCTGGCCCACGTGCGGTACCACGCTCTTTGTATCACTCTAAGCTCTAAAAAGTCTGCGGTCCCTGTCACAGGGTAAAGGGTTAAAAACAAGCTCTCCATACCATGGGAAGCTGCCTTCCCAAAGCCCTATCTTAAATAGGAACAGTGAAATAATACCCAGCACCATCTGCTGAGAAGGTAGAAAATAAACACATTTGCAGCAAGCCCCACCATAGTGTTTATAAATAACTAAGGGAAGATTCAAGAGGTGAAATCGCTGTCGTCCTCGACCACCCTGGATTTGGAGGGTGGCCCTCTGTCATCCGTTCCCCTAATAAGAGCTGTGACCCCTCGAGACTCCGACTTTGAACAAGTGGCCCTATGGGAAGACAGGCTTGGGAGTGGGCAGGAACTTCACTGTCGCAGGATGGCTGGAGACCTGGCTTCCCTGCAGGGCCATCTAAGTGTTCACTGATGACCCTACTGAAACTCCTAAGGCACCTGATGTGTATCATGACCATCCATGGATAAGACGCCATCAGCTGTGGGCCAGAGGAGCTGGGTGAGCCCTACTGGCCGTGAGCTGATGGCCAGCGAAGCTTCATAGGATGGGGTTACCGCGATCTCTGAGCGTTGCACGTGCCTGGAGTTTCCCATAATAAAAAGCTGGAGGGTTTTTGCTAAATGATGCTCCATGAGGTGACCACGCCCACACTGCACTGTGTTGTGGACCAAAAGCGGGGTCCCTCCCGCTCCTTCCTCCAACCCCAGCCGCTAGCAGACAGCAGACAAAGCTTTATGTAAGACACGGGAGAGTGTCAAAAGCAGCAGAGCACTGGACAGCAAGCAGGAGCACCCCACCACTGCTCAGATACAAGGATGGGGCGCTCCACCAGGCCCGCTCTCCAGCAGCCCAGAATGTGCCCAACCTCACGGTGATGAGTGCCAGGCAAGGGAGACGCAGAGCTCTGTCTGACTGGGCACTTATGCCATGAACCAGGCCAGTGTCACAAAGAAAAGGGTTACAAGCTATCTCCAGTGACATTATAAATAGTGACAATGACGAGAACAGCACACCACAGGAAGGGCCTGGCTCTGCTTGCCTGATCTCCGTTCACCCATGGCAGTGCTGTCTGGCTCTGGCAGAAACCACGGTTGGCCCGAGGCTGCCCTGGCCAGAGGAAAATGGGCTCAAGTCCCTCCCGCTCTCACCTCCAGGAGGTGGCAGGGTGGCCACACGGCAGAGGCTGGCCTGCCGCTGGGAGCCTCTTCCTCAAATTGGTCTCACAAGACCAGGCCCAAAATCTTTACCAGCAGAGGTTCTGAAGTCCAGGCCTGTGAGGCAAAGCAAAGGAGCTCGCTGCACAGCCCACGCCACAACAGTGTGTCCCAGGCGTCTGTTTTCCACAGTGACAAGCTGCTGCCCGGACCTCCCCCAAGGTTTCCACCCCGCCCTCTCCCATTTCCTTCCTCCCCAGGCCTGGGCGAGTTCCCTCAGCTTCCTACCGGTGAGGACTCTGGCAGGTCACTTCCTGCAGTGGCAGCCACACCACGCGGCGCCCAGCGTGCCGCGTCCAGCACCGAGCCGGCCAAGGGCTCAGCTCAGGCAGGCGTTTCTCTCGAAGGCAAGAACAAGACAGAAGGCACCCACCAAGCCGCGCCGCTGGGCTCTGAAGCCATCCTGCCCTCACCATTGCTAACGGCAGGACCACCAGTGCCCCACATAAGCCCTGAACCTGGGAGGACTTGGCATTGTGTCCAGACTTCTTAAAGTAATTGCAAATACCAGCCGGACGTGGTGGCACAGGGCTCTAATCCCACAGCACTGGTGGGAAGCCTAAGGTGGGCGTTCAAGGCCAGCCTCCACCACACAGTGAGTTCAAGGCCAGCAAGACCCATCTCAAAGCAAATAAATAGATAAGTAAATAAATAAGTGTAATAATAATGATAATAATAATAGCACAGATACTTAACTTGAGGAAGGAACACAAGACTAAACATGAAATTTGTTTGTGTTTCACACACAACTTACACACACAGTCTGCAGTTCATTTTGTACAGCAGCTTCAATAACCTTGTGCGCGGTGAAGCGGCACGGCGGCAGTGTGACGCTTTGCATTCTGGGAATGCTCTGGATTTGGGGAGCAGAGCTGCTGCGCTCCTGCCTAGACTCCCAGCACATGGGCAGCCCGGCGGTCTGACGGTCGCTGCTGCCGCTCCTGTGGTTGCTCTCCTGAGCCTCCAGGAAGTCCAGGAAAACACCGCCAAGCTGCTTCCAACCAGCCAAGAGCTAACAGAATATTTTAGGTTGAAGACACTCATCACGCGGACACGAACCACAGGAGCAGGTACAGGTCCGGCGGAAGTGGACACATGGCCGCGACAGGGCTAGGGAGGAGGAGGGTTCGCATCTGCGGCCCCTCTGCTCAGCCCCGCAGATGACCCCACGCTTTCTAAGACTGCTAATGCCATCTTCATTCAGCACCCAGAGGCTGAATCACAGGGGAGAAAGAACGCAACGGGTACAAGCTGGTGCTAGCTGTGCATCCACTTTCTCTGGAAATAGAGGCTGGTCTGATGCAACCCGACGTTAATCACTGGGGGAAAGAAAGCTTCGCAACGCTGGGGTGGGGGCAGGGGGCTATTATCCGGTCCATAGTATTCCAGGTGGACGCTCGGCACACACCCCATCCCACATCGCTTCAGTGGACGCTTGGAGCAACCTGCGCTCCCACTTATGGAGCTCTCGGTGATGCTAGAGACCAGGGGTCACCTGCCTCTAGCTCTGTAACCGCACTGCCATAAGCAATCTGTCATCACCCTATCATGGAAGTGACCATGGGTGACCTGGGAGATTGCTCACTGACGAGCCTGGTCCTTCAGAGCAAGCACAGCACGCTCACGCTTCGGAGGTAAGCAAACCAGAGGCAGACGGTGCGTGTCGCCTGCTGCAGGGCTCAAGCGGGACCCTCCACTCTTATCACTGAAAAATTTCAACGCACCCAGTTTCTAAGAAACTCCAACCTAATAAATACAGCAGGTTCTGCTCACAGTAAACCTAACCCACAAGGAACCCTCCACTCTTCTGGCATACATCTATGCTTCCTAACGCAGAAGATTCCAAGCTCCCCTGGAAATAAATACACTGACATGCATGTACACGTTTCTGCATCAGCACGGACATCCCTGGGAAAACAAACCTGGATCTGCTCCCCAGCGCGATTCTAGGAGGGCAGAAACCCACGAAGCCTCACACAGCTGCTGTAGCCCCAAATCTCTCTGCACTATAATTAGCACACGTGTGACTCAGCAGCGTTCGGTCGGGAAACTTTCTCTGGAAATAGAGGCAACAAGATCTTAAGGGTTGTGCAGAAGGATACCACAGCAAACACCCACTACAGAGGACGACGAGGACGAGGAGTGACAACACCCAAGAATCCATGGGAGGGGACATCCAAGTCAAGTCCGCATCACTCAGGCCATCGTGCACTTATTAAGCTGGTCCTCGGCCCCAGCCATGCTACGAGCTGGTTACCTTGGGTGAGCTGCTGCTGGTACAGGCTTGGAGAAAGCCACGAAGGGTTCCCATCCTCATGGGCTGACGAGTGCAGCAGAGAAGAGACAGCTACTTGATCTGTGTGTAATCTTCAGATTATTAACACTGCATTAGGGAAAAAAATGTAAACCACACAACAGTCGTGTGCCAGCAGGTTGCGCGCTATGAGTCCTACAGCTGGCCCTTCGTAAATAACAATATTCAGTACGCTCTCCCGCTGCCAAGTGGCTTTCAGCAGCACTTA
>PVJA010014627.1:0-47095 GCA_004027025.1 Myocastor coypus | reverse complement strand
TTTCTCTGGGTGACTCTCCTTAGACGCACTGCAGTTCATTCATCCCTTTCCTCTGAGGTCCCATAATCTCCTTGACCAGGAAATTTGGGACACCTCTGAGTTATAGGATATTACAGCACAGGTTCTCTTATATCCTGAGTTAGCATTTTAAAATGCAGAATTATTGCAAATGTCTTATGACAATGTTGAGACCAATTTGCCAAGAGTTCACGGAGGATATATTGTATAGTGTTGTATAATGCTTTATTTGTTTAGTTACTCAGTTTCTGGCCTGGGCAGATAAAATGCATTTGATATGAAAAAATGGGGCTCTAATGGGCCAGCATTATTCTTTTTCTGGTCTAGGTGGCCAGCTTCCTTTCTGGAACAAGAAGAAAGTCAACAGGGAGGAACACTCCAGGTCTCTCTCCATCTTTATTATGATGAAGTGTTTATTTTTTGTTGGGAGAATTTTGCTTTCATTGCTTATCTGAATTTAGCAGAAGCTCAACAATTTACAATTGTGTTTTTGTAAGACTCCTCATGAGTACTTTTATGCTTCTTTTTTAATCTCATGCACAAATTGTATAAATGCTATAATGCATACAGTGTATTTCCACATATGCATGTATTGCTCTCCTGCTACAGAACAGGCTTTCCTTTCAAGGAGCTTCTTCGAGTTCTCCAGCTACTCCTGTCACTGATTCTAAAGGCTCATGGTAATGTGAGCTGTGAAGGGAAACTGCTGTGGGGCTGGCAGCTCCCACAGGCTTTTCTCTCTATGCAGGGTATGCTATTTGGGTGTGTCAGAATCTGAGACTGGAAGGCAAAATGTTTCATTTTTTTTAAAGGTCATGCCTTAAAGCAGTTTTATTGGAATTTATGGAATAAAGAATTAAGATTAATTGACACAAAGGTTTGGTTTCTATGATCAGGTTTGCCATTGCGTAGACATATAAGCTCAGGAGAAAGATTTAACTTCTTGGAGCCTTAATTATGTGTGAGGAGTTGGGAATGGGAGGGTGGCAGGATTTGGCTGGCAGCGAAAGATCCTTTTCAATTATAGACAGCTATAATTCAATTTGGGGGGATTGTTTTTTTTTGTAGAGGCAAAATTCTTGACTTTATAAAACCTCAACCCTTTTAAATTCAGCTTTATTGGAATGAACTAATTCTAAGTGCCTTATCCTAGAAGCTATTGTCTGTTATCTACCCTGCCACATCTTAGTTAAAATGATGCAATATGCATCTACCTAGCATGATAAAGCTTTCATCCATGTATGTGGCCTATTATATGTACAGAACCTGCTGTATTCTGTAATACATAAGAATAAAGAGTTCTGTTAAAGCTCCTTCTGTCCTCCTTGGCTGCTTTGTAAACACACCTGTGTTTTACAAGTGCCCACTTTTCTGTATGCTTTTCCCTCCAATTTAGATCAAATTTCCTGTTTAACGTAGACATTTGCAAACTGCCTTTACTTAACCTTCATCTCACCTTTACAGATTGGCACTAGCGTCACTCCTCACCTGTTCTTAAAGCATAATGTACTTGTTTATTTATTAAAAATGATGCTCTGTTGGATAGAAGGAGTGCATTTGCACGGGAAGTGTTTATAGGGACTGAAGCCCGGTGCTTCATCTTTGCTAAACAATTGCTTTAACTCCTGAACTGCACTGCCAGCCCAGAGGCAAAAACTTCTGAAGTTCTGTAGCAGAAGGGGCAAAAAAATGTCATTTTTTTTTCTCATTTGCGTATTTGGTACAGAGTCTCAGTACAAAGCTTGGACTCATGGTGATTCTCCTGTTTTCAGCCTCCCCAGTGCTGGCATTATAGCCATGTGCCACCATAACCCGACTCTGTCACTGTTTCAGTGCACTCCAGGGACGGGGCCAGCACGGCATGCAGGAATCAAACCCTGGTCCCTGTGCTTGTCAAAGCAGGCACTTTGTCTACTAAGCTATCTTGCCACCCCAAGAAATATCACTTTTAAAATAGCTAATAGAGAAGATTTTTGAATGCTCCCAAACATGGTGAATAATTAACATGAAGGAATTTTGAAATCCTGCGATCTGATCATTTTTCACAATTAACATGCACTTAAATGTCATAGCCTATCCCATTGTGTATCACATATACACATATAAAGTAAAGTCAATTAAAAGTGAAGAACACAGTTTTGGACCTAGGATATAACTCAGGGGTATAGGGCCAGCCAGGCAAGTATGAGGTCATGAGTAGATTCCTAGCACCATGAAACAAACAAGCAAGTAAAAATGGGAACACATGTTTCAAAAGTACCCATCATACTAGGTTTGGGGACCTGGTGAAGAAAGTGATGGACAGTGCCCCTGATCAGATTCAGGGATAAAGGTGGACTCTGAGAAAATAATCAGTGCACTCAAGAGTCAAGAAGAAACATCAAGAGTGTTAAATGCTCTGGGGTCTTCTGTTGTAATCAGCGATTCCTAAGTGAAATATCTGGCTTTTAAATTGAAATCCAAGTAACGAGAAGAATTAGCCAACCAGGATGGGAAAGAGCACATTGCAAGGAGAGGGCACAGATGAAACGAGAAACGTTTAAGAATCCTATTTAGCTATACTTCTGCAAGGAGGGATGAGGATGGCCCAAGGGGAGGTGGGAAATCAGATAGGAATGTGGAGTTGGGTGGTGTGTTCTCTGTGGGGGGAAACAGCCAGCTAGCTGTTCTGTGGGCTTGGAGGAATGAAGGACAGTGAAGTGGCCAAGGCCTGAAGGACAGGGTCTCGGGCAGACCATTATCGAGTGTGGCACACACAACTGAGAAGGACAAAGAAGACTGAGGTACACTGTTTGACTAACATGCTGTGGAGGACATTCCAGGGGAAGCATTCAGTGGAGGAAGGGAATCAAACCCATTCTGAGTGCACAGAAAGAAAAGAGAAAAAGAGAGAAGAGAGGAAAGACAGGAGGGGAGCGGAGAAAAAAGAGAGAAGAGACAAGAAATATTTCCAAATATTGGCTATGAAAGTAGAGAAAGTCATTACTAGAAAAATAATAGTGAGCAAAGAAAAAATTTATAGTTTTGAAGTTTTCAAAATAAGATCGACATGATCACATTTAAATGTGAGAAGAAGTTGAGGGCAGAGAGGGTAACAGAAGAATAGGAAAAGAAAAGGCCAGTTGGGCAGGGTTCTTGAGGAAGACAAAACCACTGGTCGGTCCTTGTTTGAATCTCAGTGATGATGTCTGTCTTCTTCACTGGGCTGCAGGCTCCTGAAGGAGGGTGATATTTTATTGCCCTAGAACTTCCTATAGGACAGAGCCCAGCGGGCACCTTGTGAGTCGCCAACACTGATGGGTTATTGGTGGCCGGAAGGTGTCAGCCATTTGTTTGACTTAAGAGGTTCAGTGCCCTCCTTACTTACTGAGGGTATATATCCTGATCCCCACAAGGTGAGTAGTGAGTGCACTGGACAAAGCAGTAATTCATCCAGGCAGGATGCAGTGGGTGGCAGGAGACTGTCAGGCTCTTGGAAGAGCAATTCGAAATTTATGGTTTGATGACTTCTGGAGGTTTCCATGAATACTTCTGGACTGCAGTTGTCCACAGGTAACTAAAACCGCACAAGGTGAAACTGTGGAGGGTAGGTACTGAGTAACCTAAACTCTAGTTGGGGATTAACTTGAAGTTGAGCTTCTTTAATTATTATTATTATTTTTTAAAAACTTTCTGCCAAGCTTTTTTCCAGAGGGGCTCAGTCCTTCTTGGCAGCTGCCTTCCTCATGGTGGCCAGCACATTGCTCAGCTCCTCATGCTTCCTCTTGGTGTGGATGTGCGTCCCCACCCTTTTCTTGATGAACTTGAGGGCGCGTTTGTCCTTAGAGATCTTGAGCAACTCCATGGCGCGCCCCTCATAGTGGGGGAAGCCACACACCTCCCAGATCATGTCCCGCACAAACTTGTGTTTGGTGAGGCGTCTGCGGCAGCGGTTGTGCTTCAGTTTGCTCCCATTCTTAGTAACCTTGTGGCCCTTTTTGAGGCCCACGGCCATGAGATAGTGGAAGGCCATGGCTACTGTTCTTCAGTGGTTGCTGTGGCAGAAGGTTTTAAGTGATTTAAAAAAATTTAAATTGAAAAGAAAACAAAAACAAAATTTCAAAACCAGATAACAGAAAGGTAACAATGGTTGATACATTGTATATTGTTCTTTAAATTAGTTAGAGTGCAACATATCAGCATTTAATTTTCCGAACAATATTAACACAAACCTGTCATTTCAATGAACTAAGAGAAATTAGTAGTATAATTATGTATACATATGTTTTTTTTTTTCTTTTCCCTCTCTTCTTTTTCTCTATTTCCTCATCCCAGTTTCTCTTTCCTTTTGAAGGTTTCCCCACTTTACAATATCTGTGGTACATTTCGGATCTTATTTGCAATTGACTTTTACCTTGGAACTCTCAAATGGCAAAGTGTCTGAGCAAGCAGTTGGACAAGGACTCAGTGGTGAAGGAGCTCCAGGCTGAAAAGTGTCGCAGTGCAATCAGAGCATGACCCGGTATTTCCTTCTCTGTTGACTTCTTGGTCCAGGAAGAAACATGACCTCCCAGCTTAGTGGAAATTGCCATGCAAGGGGATGGCACTGGCTCATTAGAGCTCCATTTTTTTTCAGATTCAAGGCACTCATCCGCCCAAGCCAGGGACAGAGTCACAGAAGAGGCTCCAATTTTTCCTCAGCCATTTATTCTCAAATATGGAAATCAACTCACTCTGCGAGAGAATTATGGTACATGGATAGTTTTTCCTCTGCGCTGGCAGAGGTTAATGGCCTTTTCATAATTGCAAGGAAGTGAAATGGAAGCTAGATTAAAGCTGGAAAGATGTTAGAGAACCTAACTCATTAATGTTTTGGAGAAAGAAATGCACTAAAGATCTGTGTGCACTTTCTAATGCATCCCTACCAGCCTGAACCCCCAGTGATGCAAGCACAGCTGGGCCACTGGGTGGCATGGAGCAGCGGTGCACACATATCTCCTTGGTGCACATGTTAAACCTTTACCGTGTCTCTCCAGATGAGGCTCTTTGAAGATTCAGGTAGTAAAAAGCAGCAAACACAGTGCTTACCTTTCAGGACCGCCACTTGGTTGGGCCCCTGAGTGAATTCGAGAGCCACAAGGTCTGCGGAGGGAGAGATTTCTTGACGTTCTAGGCAATGGGGTTTGCAGCCACAGTAGATCCATCTGAAAATGGGTGAGTTAATGGTTTTTGTCACTATAATGTCCTATCAGTTCCAGATTGGGCTTCTTTAGTACAGTCATCTACTTCCTTATTTTTTTTAAATTTTTGTTTTATTTATTTATTTTTTTCTTGTTTCTGAACCTTTGTTTGTTTATTCACTCATTTTTATGGCCGGCTCAGCCTGCCCCAAGGGCAGGGCTGGTGCAGCATGTGGTGCCAGGGATCGAACCGCGGTCCCTGAAGCTGCCCAAACTTTCCCAAGCAGGCGCTTTAGACCACTGAGCCAACCCGCCGGGCCACCAGTCATCTACTTCCTATCCTGGATTTTTTTTTGTTTGTTTGTTTCTTTTCTTTTCTTTTTGTTTTAAAATGTATCTGGTTGTTGCAAGGTCTCACTATGCAGCTCAGACTTGTGTTTATCCTCCTGCTTTCAGCCTCCCCAGCCTTGGGATTATAGGTGTGAACCACTTGGCCTAGCCTGAGGCTGGGGCTGGTATGGCATGTGGTGCTGGGGATTGGATTATGGCCCCTCAGCTTGCCTAAGCTTGTTTAAACAGGCACTTTAGTCCACTGAGTTACGTCACTGACCCCCTGTCCTGGATTTCTAGGAGGGCACCTGCATATCCCACTGTGCTGACAGAAGATAACGGGGCTTGCAGCGGGGACTCTGAGCCCAACAGTGACCTTAGCAAGAAGTCCAGGCCTACATCCCTCACCACCCCTCCCAGGTGGAAGATGCAGTCAG
The DNA here is from genome assembly GCA_004027025.1 of Myocastor coypus. Classification (NCBI taxonomy): domain Eukaryota; kingdom Metazoa; phylum Chordata; class Mammalia; order Rodentia; family Myocastoridae; genus Myocastor; species Myocastor coypus. The sequence goes on along the minus strand of PVJA010014627.1, from coordinate 41,151 downwards.
TGAGGTATCCTGGTGCCACAGGCCTGTCACCTGGTGAAGGACAACACGCAGTCTTCCATTACTCACACTCAGGATGCCAGGCAGGGGCTCAGCATTCTTTCCTAAAACTGACATGGGAGCAAAAGAGTCTGCCCTGGGAGCGAGCCCACACTGGGTTTCTCCGAGATACCTCTGGATCCTTTCAGCAAGCATCCTATCACTACCCTTTAGCTTGCAGAGGTTTTGATCCCTGGAGACAAATAAGGTAAAGTGACTGTGTAACAAGATCAGACCCCTGGGTAAAAGAAGCTGGGAAAAGCAGGATTTCAGGCCCCACAGGACAGGAGGATAAACAAAACAAAACAAAAGACTGCTATGGAGTCGCAAGAGAGACATCTGCGATCCAGAGGAAGGTAAACTCTGCAGGCAGCAGCAGCTGCGCTGTGCACCAAGGAGACCAGGTAAATGCAAACCCGAGCTTTGTCAATTCCAAGGTGGAGGTCCCCGCCGTGGGTAGGTCAGAGGGAGCACATTTCCTGCAGGCTGGCAAGGAGCTAGTCGCCTTTTGCGGGGAATCAAGTTAGGAGGTGCAGAGCAGGAGTAAGGTCATGAAGACATTTGACAGAGGAAAACCAAACACAAACGAAGTAAAAGGGACAGTGGCTCTGGGAGACCATCATCAAAGGGATGTTTCCACTAGGATGGTGTTGAGACTAGGAGAAAAGGTGCATTTTGTAAAGGAGAAGTGTGAAGAAGAATCTTCGGGCAGAAGGCTTGGGGGTGTTTTGGGGAGCTGCCTTGGAGGCTGAGGGCCTTGGGGAATTGAGGAGCTGGGGTGCTCTTCTTTTCTTTTCCTTATTTTTGCTGTCTACTGGGAGTCAGACTCAGGACCTCACACTTTCCAGGTAGACACCCACACCACTGAGCTAGATCCCCCGCCCCTGGGAACTGGGTTTCTGAACATGGTTGGAACGTGTGTGCTCTGGGTCCCTGCAAATCTGAAAAGGTTTGGTCTAGGGAGATAGCTGAGAGGCACAGCGCCTGTGTGGGGTGAGGGGGGGATTTCAAGAAGTATTTTAAGTGCATTTAGGTTTTTTCTTTTTCTCCTCTTTTTTTTTTTCTTTTTCTTTCTTTCTTTTTTTTTGTTTAAGGGAGAGTCTACAGGATGTTCAGGGTCTCACTACTAGAGCAGACTCATAGTGATCCACCTGTTTACAGCCTTCCAAGAGCTGGGCTTACAGGCATGTGCCACCACGCCCAGTCTCAATTGTCATCTCAGCGCGATCCAGGGGTGGGACTGGCATAGCAGGCCAGGGGATTTAACCCCCCGACCTCTGCACCTGTTTACTTTATTTTTATTTTTTTTTAGTATTTTTTTAATTTATTTTTTTAAATTTGACAATGGTTATATTACATATTTTCATCATCGGATCAGTTTAGATTAGTAGATATCAGTGTATAAGATTGATCAAACAGTTAAACATTAATACTTTCAATAAACATTAATTTTTTTCTCTTTCTTTTTTTAACAATTGACATATTGTATATTGTCCTCACAATAGTCATACAGAGCACAGTGTGTGGGCATCACCCACCTTCCTATTGATGTTGCTAAGGAAAGAAAAAAAAAATTCTTTTCTTTGAATTAAGAGGAAGCAGATGTGTATACAGTCCAATGTTCCACGGTTGCACTGGGCCACCAGTTAAACTTGCAATGTTGGAGGGTATTGATCCAAGCCTCCTATAGCTCATCTCATCAATCTAGCTCTGTGTTTCATTCCTCATAATTAATGTTTTCTGCTGGGTGATCAAGGGCAAGTCAAAGCAAGACCTGTATAACAAAACATTCATCTTTTGTATCTTCCAAGGTCAAATCCCCTCAGGATTAACTTTGGAACCATGTACAGTGCTTTGTAGAACTGTTGTCAGTGTCAGCCTTCGGGACGAGTCACAGCCATTGCTTGGCCAGTTTGCTTTCTGTGAAAGCCTGAGAGAATGTTTTTCTCTGGGTGACTCTCCCTAGACACACTATAGTTCATTCATCCCTTTCCTCTAAGGTCCCATAATCTCCTTGACCAGAAAATGTGAGACACCTCTGAGTTATAGGATACTACAGCACAGGTTCTCTTATGTCCTGAGTGCTTACTGACCTTGAAGGGCTAGGGCCAAAATATTGACTATTCTCATAGCCCTTCTTTTTCTCCAATTTTTGGCCTGTTAACTTACATTCTCAAATCTCCAACAGAAAAGCTTCATGGTACTATTACTCTACAACATAAGTAATTGAGCTTATTATCACTGGCTTTCTGAATATCAAACATCTTTGGCATAGCTTGAAATTGCTATTTTCTGGCAATCACTGATATTCTGATAATGCTCCATAGAATGTGATATAAGCAGTTACACAATTTTTACACGGATATTTGGAAATTCAAGGAAACACAAAATGTAGCATGTCAAGCCTATGGTATTTGTCCCAGTCTCTTACTTTCAACTAATACTCTTGAGAGAGAATACAACAGTAACTGAGTTTACATTGGGAGCAGTACACATCCAAAGGATGAGAGTGACATACATTCCAAACATAGTTTTAGTGTTATATGGTGCTATGATCAGTGTGATGAACCTTTTGAAAGTTCTTAGAACCAATGTCTTATTCATCCTGTGTACATAAGTGCAGGGTTTTGCTCCTGATATGTTTCCTCTTTTGTCTGCTTCCAGTCACTTTGTTGTTTAATTCATAACACATTCAGCTGTGTTACGCCCTAAAGTTTTTATTTTCTTCTTTAAAGTTCTTATATTAGGGAGACTATATGATATTTACACATATAGGTCTGGTTTATTTCACTAATGAGTGTATGTTCAATATACATCCATTTATATAGGAAGTTTTCAAACTTATAATTTTTTACAGCTGAGTAATATTCCATTGTATAAAAATACCACATTTTCTTCAACCATTCTTCAAATGATGGGCATTTCTGTTGTTGCCAAGATTTGGCTAATATAAATTGGGCTGCTATAAACATAGGTGCACAGATATCGCTGTGGTATGATGTTTTCAATTCTTCTGGGAAAATTCCCAGTAGGGGGATAGCTGGATTGAATGGTATTTCCAGTTCTAGTTTTTTAAGGATCCTCCACACTGCTTTCCATAATGGTTGCACCAATCTACATTCCCACCAGCAGTGGAGAAGGGTTCCTTTTTCTCCATAGCCTCTCCAGCATTTGTTGCTAGTTGATTTCTTTATGATAGCCATTCTTTCTGGGGTGAGATGGTATCTAATGTTGTTTTGGTTTGCATTTCATGAATGGCTAGCGATGTGGAGCATTTCTTCATGTATTTGTAGCCTTGCTGAATTTCTTCTCTGAGAAGTGTGTGTTCATCTCAGATGCCCATTTCTGGATTGGGTCTTTGAATTTTGGAACCCTAATGGTTTTTAGTTCTTTGTAGATTCTAGATAGAAGACCTTTGTCTGAATACTTGTTAGCTAAAATCTTTGTTTTTTTTTTTTTGTCTTTTTGAGACAGGGTCTCACTATGCAGTTCAGGCTGGCCTTGAGCTCACCAGTTCAGGCTTGTCTCGAACTCACACTGATCCTCCTGCCTCAGCCTCCCAAGTACTGGGGATTACAGGCGTGTGCCACCATGCCCGGCAGTAAAAATCTTTTCAAAATTTGTGGGTTGTCTTTTCACTCTGTTAGTGATTTCCTTTGACATACAGAAACTTCTTAGCCAGAGGAGGTCCCATTTGTTGATGCTTTCAAGTGTTAAACGTGCAATTTGATTTCTGTCCATGAACTTTTTGCCTACTCCGATGTCTTCAAGATTTCCTCCCACTTTCCATTCTAGGAGATTTAATGTTTCTTTTTTACTATTTAGATCTTTAATCCATTTCGACTTTATTTTCGTGCATGGTGATAGACTAGGGTCAAGTTTTAGTTTTTGGCATGTAGAGAGCCAGTTTTTCCAGCACCATTTGAGGTTATCTTTCTGTTTACTGAGCTATTTGGCAGGCGTCATTTTTCCTTAGTAGTTTGTTTTGTCTCTTTCTGTCTTTTGCAGGTACATGTTTGGCCTACATGAAGCTTATGGTCACCTAAGGGAGTGAGTGCACAGGTAGCATCTGGATTCTTTTTTTTTTTTATTCTCCTTCCTCTCCCTCTGTACCTCCCTCCTTTGGTTCCTAAATCCCATTTCCTTATTACTGTTATTATAACTTCCATTATTACTATTGTTTAGTTCACTTTTGCCACATATAAAGAGCACATTCATCGTGGTAGTCACCGTATGTGCACAATGCATCTAAAATCTTTTACATCTTCCTCCCTCAGTCTCTATGTCCCCTTTCTATTTGGAAAATGATAGCTCTTTTCATTAGTCTTTTATTTTGTTCTTCATCTGGACTTTGGATGGCATAGGTGAGAGAGAGCACTCTGTTAACTTTGCCTGTAAGTCTCGGCGGGCTGGGGAGTCTAGGAGCAGCCTGTGGTGGTCTCCACAGTCAGTTCCCAATGTGAGAAAGCCCAGGTCGGTGCGTTTTTGTCCTCATTCCTGACTCATAGGGAGTAGGCAGAAAGAGTAGGGGAGAGGCATAGAGGCCTGTGCCATTTCTTCTAGAATATTCTTGTCATTTATGAATCCCACTCGAGTACATAAAATATCACTATTTTCAGCATTCTGCCCAAAATAGTTGTTAAGTTCTTTTTTTCTTTTCCTTTCCTCTTTCTTTCTGTTGAGACAGGGTTTTGCCATGCATTTCTTTTTTTTTTTTTTTTTTTTTTTTTTTTTTTTTGTCTTTTTGAGACAGGGCCTCGCTGTACAGTTCAGGCTGGCTTTGAGCTCACTTTTGTAGCCCAGGCTGGTCTCGAACTCGCACTGATCCTCCTGCCTCAGCCTCCCGAGTGCTGGGATTACAGGCATGAGCCACCACGCCTGGCTATTGCTATGCATTTCAGGCTGGCCTTGAGCTCACATTTAGCTCAGGCTAATCTCAAACTCACTATGACTCACTATGATACTTTTGCCTCAGCCTTCTGAGTACTGTGATTACAGGAGTGCACCCCCACACCTGGCAATTATTAGGTTCTTTAAGTACGAGATCAAGATGTTCTTCAGCTGAGAAAAAAATGTCTTTTATTATTATTTGATCATTCCTTTTATTCTCTCTCTACTTCTTTTCAACTTCCAGAAATTTGCTTTTCTTTTCTTCTTCTTCTTCTTCTTCTTCTTCTTCTTCTTCTTCTTCTTCTTCTTCTTCTTCTTCTTCTTCTTCTTCTTCCTCTTCTTCTCTTCTTCTTCTTTTTGTATCTGCAATTGAACTCAGGACCTTGCCTTTGCCAGACAGTTCCTCGTGCCACTGAGCTATCTCCCCAGCCCTAGAGTTCCTATTATATAGAATTCCTTTGTACATATTTTTTAAATTTTATTTGCTAATTTATTTGGCTCAGGTTCTTGCTATGCAGTTTGGACTCCTAGTGATCATCCTGTCTCAGCCTCCCCAACACTTGGATTATAGATGTGCACCACCACACCTGGAGTCTTGCCAGGAAGGTGCTCAGACCATTGAGCTATCTCCCCAGCCATGGAGCTTTGTACCTCTGGGCTGGTCTAAGCCCAGTTTTCTTTGGTGATCTCCTGATCACGACCTTGGCCTGGACCTGGAGCCCCTCTCTGCCTTGTGCCCCGAATGCATTTGGGCTACTCACCTTTGGGTGCTTGCTGGAGGGCTGAGGTTGGGATGAGGGCATTACAGACTCCGAAGAGAACCTAGGCATTGCTAAAAGGCCTCTGTCTGCCCAATCACTCTAGGCTTGCTGTCCCTGGGCCCCTTCCTCAGCCCAGCACCCGCTCCTATCATGTCTTCTTGGTCTTTCTTACCTCCCATTTTCTCTCAGAGTGAATTGCCTTTACTTGAATGCTAAAGTCTCCTTTGATTCTCTATCAATAGTTAAGTAAGTGTTGCCAACTATGCTCTTAGGAGAATTCAAGTTTCTGCAGTTAAATGACATTTTTAAGTACTATGACCCACTAAGTTAAAAAGCTGCTTGGGAGTTCTCCCTTGTTTCCTTTATGAGTCTGTGGGAGAGACAGCCTTGCTCTGCGGGCTCAGCAGCTAATCTTTCTGGCAGCAAACTTCCCTCCTGTTCCTAGCACTTCTCACACAGAAGGGAAAATGCAGCTCTCGTTTTAGAGCAGATATAAGGGCTCAACTCTGTCCTGTAATGTAAGCTCCCTCTGGGTTCACTTCCTCTCGGGTGGTTTCCTGTTTCCTTTTGAAAGTGAAGTTGATGTTGAATTTATTAACCATTTGATGAACACCCAGTAATACAATATGGACTTCAGAGGGTGCTCTTCCAATAGGAGCTCTTGATCATCCTTGGATGCTTGTATTGCCCATAGCCAGGAGAAGGTAGCAGACTTGCTATGTTTTGACTTTGTTTACCTAATTTGCTTTTCCTCTTGTGATGCAGCTGATCCTCATACCTTGCCTCTGTGTGTTGGTTCATGTTCACGGTCCACAGGATGGCACTAAGGCACATAGAGCCATCATGGAAATCCATACTGAGTGTACAGTTGCTCAGGGTTCACGTAACTAACCACACACTAAAAATCTGTGATAACATGATAGATGCAAAATGCTGGTTATGCTATAATAGGAACTCTTAAATTTACTATGGGGAGTGTATCTAAGTATAGTCCCTTTGGAAAACTGGTTGACAATGCCTTTCAGAGATGAATGTATACAGACATCAATTGATCCAGAAAGTCTACACTGAATACATTTCCAACATAAATGAGTGCTTTGCATACAAAAATTCACATATAAGGATGTTCATTATATTTATATATAATACATGCTATATAATATATAGCATATTACATGACACATTATAGTATTCTAAAGCAAAATAGTAGCAACTGTGAAATAGAATAATAAAACATACATTTACAAAGCAGAACACTATAGAGCAATGAAAAAGAACAAGTCAGTGCTGTACATAATAGTGCACCTGAATTTTTTTTTTAACTATTTTCTTTCTTTTTTAAATTTTTAATTTTTTTTCTTGTTTCAGAACTTTTGTTTGTTTGTTCATTTATTTATTTTTATGGCCGGCTCAGCCTGCCCTGAGGGCAGGGCTAGCGCAGCATGTGGTGCCGGGGATTGAACCGCGGTCCCTGCAGCCACCCAAGCCGTTCCAAGCAGGTGCTTTAGACCACTGAGCCATCCTACCAGGCTGGTGCTCCTGAATTCTTGTGGTCATAGTGGGAGAAAGAGCCCAGATATGAGTGTGAATGACTGTGTGACTGTATTTATGTAAAATTCAAGAGGAGGCATGATTAGCCCACAGTAAAGGTTAGAAGAGTGGCTAGCATTTGGATAATTATGCTTGCTGGAGTCCTAGAAATACTCTGTGTCTTGATGCGGGGTGTACATACACGTGTAAGAGATCACAGAAGTATAGATCCAAACTAAGTTAACTGTGCTATATATAAGCTGCATCTCAACTTAAAAGATCATGTGATGCCCCTTGGGAAGAGGGAAGGAAGATTTGGAAGATTTTCATGACTTGGAGAAAAAAGAAACACTTTAGGGGCCAAGTATCACCTGGAAGAATTGCTTTATGTTAAAGTTCTGTTTTCCTCTCTGCTGTCATTGGGCATTCCTTCAATTACAGTAAGGATATGGTTCTAACCATCCTCTGACTTTTTACTGGACATCTGCCCCAAGCTGTTTCCTTTTTGAGAACCAGTGGTAAACAGAAGTCCAAAGGCACATTTCCAGTGCTTACAATCTTAACTAGAGAAGCTGTCCAATTAGAGAGACAAGACCCACAATCGAATGGGAGATTTGCAATTGGATTAGGAACTTCTAATCCTGCTAGACAAGACTAATATAAGTTAAATGTTCAGAGAACTTCAGCATTTCTCTCTCTCTCTCTCTCTCTCTCTCTCTCTCTCTCTCTCTCTCTCTCTCTTGGTTGGGGGAAAGAGGCTGCAGAGTGTTGAGGGCCTTCCTACTAGATCGGACTCCTGGTGATCCGCCTGTTTACAGCTGCCCAAGAGCTGAGATTTCAGGCTCACACCACCATGCCCAGTCTCAGTTGCTGTCTCAGCTTGCACCCGGGTTGGGGCCAGCATGGCTGTCTCATTATTTTTAACGTGCAAGTTTGGAGCTTCAGAATTTCCTAGGGCTCTGGAAGAGAATGCTCTAGGAGTCTAGGAGCTCATCACTGAGCCTAAGGAAGGGGAACATTGAGGCGAATATGGGTGGGCGCACACAGGAGGGCAATTCATGTGCACACAGCCACCAGACAGGCCTTCCTTCCAGATGCCTGCTAAAAGACCCACATGAAAGTTCATTGCAAAGAGCTCAAATCATCCAGAAGACAGGATATTTGTCAGTTAAATCAAGTAGAATGACAGAGTTCTCAGGCAATCCGTGCTCGGACTGTGAACTCCCACTAATCTGAGCTGGTGGCTGTCAAGACAGAAAGATCTACAGTGAGAGAAGAGTGGGGAATTTGAAGTGAGGCCAGGGGGAAGCTCCCGAGACAGAGAAATTTATTTTATAACGAAGCAGTTGCCATTGATGCACTTAAAAAAGATTACAAAGTATGTCTTTATAACAAGCCTGCTTTCTTTCAGAAGAGAAGAGCACAAAAAGTCAGGCGAGTGAGTTACGGTCTTGCTTTCTCCTCTTAGGTCATGTTTCTGTGCCTGCAAAATGCATGGGTGCATGTGTGCACGAGTGCACGTGCATGTGCACACGCACGCACATACACGCACACACACACACACACACACACACACTCCACACTCTTCATACTTATGATGTTATCAGAGTATCCTGAGTTTATTTAAAGTTCACCACCAGCTCTCAAGGCCCTGATGGGTGGAGGCAGGAGGGGAATAGAAAGGCGGGCAGATACGTCAAGACAGCTATCATCTGCACCAACCACTCCGTGTTTTTGGCACCAAAAGGAAGTTGAAATTTCTGGGTTGCATCAGGGCTCGGAGTTCTACACACTGTTTCAAAGATTTCACACATTTCCACTCTGCCTGAGAGCTGCTTCTCCTGCCGTCTGGCTCCTTTCCACCTCAGATGGAACAACGGTATGGTTTAAATGTTTTGCTATTGGATTTAGGACCTGTATTTTCACTAGTTGATCATGTGTTCTGTGACTAGGTATAAGAACTGAGCGCTGTGGAGGAAAATGGGGTGGGATACGTGATATGAAGACTGTTTCTCTGACATAGTATTGATCATTTGCAACTGAACTTGATACGAGGGAAGAGAGCTTGCACCGCCCACTCCTTGCCTGCCCTGGGCATTCCATCACTTGCAGCCTTCTCTCTCTGATGCAGGACTTCTTTAAGCCCTCACCAGTCACACAGCTCGTTTCCATATATTTCCCTAATTTTTCATTGTGGCCCGCAGATCTCTGTTTTTGAATGCTTCCTTCATTCACACAGTACTTACTGCTTTGCTCAGGGCTCCAAGAGCTTTAGGCCATGAGAAGTCCTTAAGGATACAGCTAAAGGAACTCAAGAGACTCAGTAAGTCTGGGCTTGCGGGGTACTGTGGACCAAGAGGTCATGGCTCAAGAGTGTAGTCACTATTAAAGCACCTATCAGTGACAGATGTTTGTTTCTATGCTGTCTCAGTCCCCCCCATTGCTGGACAAAATCCCAGGCACCAAAATTAAAACAAAAATAGAGACAGAAGTTGTTATAGTTTGAGTATTAGTCCACAGTTGGACTTGGTATACATGTGGGACAGAAAGATAAACAGTTCTGGGCAATGCCCACACTGAACCTCCTCTTTTGGACAGATTCCAAGTCCAAACAGCAAATTAGCTGTTATCCAGTCCTCTTCCAAAAGCATCACTCATGAGCACACTAAAGTCTTGGGGGCATCTAGGCATAAACCATAATAACGAGAAAATATCAACTTCAATATGAAGAAAAACTTAGGTCCTTACTCCTGTGACTGAATAACTAGCATTGGGTAGTGCTCTCTGTAATATCTGTTACTTTTAAAATGTCAGTGTAACATTTTGCTTAGTTCTAGTTCCTAAATAAACATGAAGGTATTGTACAGATATTCTAAGAATGATGGCGTATGTACATCCCAGGTCCTGTAAAAAGAGTTTTGTAAGAACTGCTGCTGGGGCCATTAACTGCACTGCTCATTGACTCCTGTAGCATAGATTGGGCAGAATTCTCATAGAGAACAAGTCTCACAGGACAAATTGGGTTCATTCTTCCGTCGGACCTGTAGTTTTCTAGGGAGCAGACATGAGCCATGCTCATTACTAAAAGGAAGTTGTAACTTTTCCACACGTAGGAGGACTTGGCACTCTGAGAATACAGACCTTGTAGTGGGACCAGACTTCCTCTAAAGGACAAGGAGGACTGGGCCTAGGAAGCAGAGATCACAGAAGGGCATCCTAGGGACAGAGCTGTACTTTGAGGAAATGAAAGAAGGACATGTGCTATTTGTGGGAAGTACATGCCTTGCAATGATCTGGGGTCGAGACTAGAGACTGCCATGTTAAAATATGTATATTTTGTTTTCATCCACTGTTCTGGGTTCTGAACTCTTTCCCAAAGGAGATCATTGAAATTCTTATCTTTCCTCTGCCTCATAGGAGGCCATAAAAGAATTCTCTGCTTTCCCCTATCTGTGAGTATATTAAAGACACTGATGTAGAAGGGCTTCTGTCTCATATCTGGGAGGATGAAAACAAACAAACAAATAAAAAAACAAAAACCCAAACAAAAGAAAAGGCAATGTAAAAAGACTGGAAAGAATCTGAACAGAGCAGCCCTTGCTGAGGCTCTTTACTAGCATTAGATTACACCCTTTTTGTTCAATTAGATTTGATACTGGTGTGCACACCTCCGACATGCAAAAACAATAAACTCTCCATAACCCCATAAAGATCTGGGTTCAGAGTTTCCTGACAGATGAGCACATGGAGGTTCCTAGACAGTAGCGCACCCCAAGACAGCAGGACAGCTTCATGCCTCTCCCACACCTTGCCCTGTGGACCCCCTCTTCCCTTTTAAATGTCCTGCATGATAAATCAGTAAGATGTAGTGGTTTCCCTGAATTCTTTGAGCTGCTTAAGCAAATTAATTTGAATCTGAAAAAGGGATTTGGAAAATTGGTCAGAACCATAAGAAAAAATTCCCCGGGGCTTAAAACTAGCATCTGAAAGGGATATGGAGGCAAAGTCTTGAGGAGTGGCCCCTCAGTTTTGGTGTATCTGACATCATCTCCTGATAGATAGCTTCAGAAGTGATTTGGATTAGTGAGTTGGGAAATCCCCTATATCACAGAATTGGTTGCTTATGAAGAGAACAGGATAATTGGTCTTAAAATATGAGCCAGCCGGGCTTGGTGGCGCACGCCTGTAATCCCAGCACTCAGGAGGCTGAGGTAGGAGGATCAGTGCGAGTTTGAGACCAGCCTGAGCTACAAAAGTGAGCTCAAGGCCAGCCTTAACTGCATAACGAGACCCTGTCTCAAAAAAAAAAAAAAAAAAAAGAGCCAAACCAAGTCTTTCTTCCTATAAGTTGGTAATCTCAGACATTTGTTCACTATATTGGAAGCTAACACAAGGGTCACAGTCAACATTTCTATACCAGGGCATAGGTTAACAAGAGAGGACTATAACAAATTTATTATATCATAATATTATGTGGCACTGGAGCTCCCAGACTCAAGACCCTAAGGACTCAGGGGGAATTTTTTTTTTTTGTATTTAGGAAAGGGTCTACAGGATCTGCAGGGTCTCTCTAGATAGTTCAGACTCCTAGTGATCCTCCTGTTTACAGCTTCCTAAGTGTTGGGATTACTGGCATGCGCCTCCACACCCAGTCTCAATAGCCATCTCAGGGTGCTCTGGGGGCTGGGCCAGCACAACAGGCCCAGAGATGGAGCCCCTGGCCCCCATGGCTGCCTAAGCAGGTGCTTTAATCTACTGAGCTATTTGGCTGGCCTAAATTGTTCATTTTTATGTTAGTCTCAATGATACAAAAACATATATAGAGAGGTGAAGCTGGATGAAACATAATCCAGTAGCCGTGGATCGGGAAGACGCAGCAGCCCACCTGTTAATATACTCCTTGGCCTCTGTGTTCCACTTCTTACTCCTGAGCATAGTCTTAAGATCTACAGTCAGACAAAAGTCATTCTGAGAACTTTTTCTCTAATTGTTGTTTGGATTTGGGCTGTTTCTTTGTTCTACACTTGATCTTAGCTAAATGGCCAAGAAGTGATTGTTTGTTCTGTTTTTTAAACAAATACAAAGGAAAACTTCTACTTCAAAAAAACCTAACAGTTCAAGAAGGGGCTATCAATTGCATTCTGGACATCCAGAACCGAACTTATAATTTAAATGTCAATGGTTAAAAACAGTAGGCTTGGGATCAATGTCAAAAGAAAAGTTTTATTAATACCTTTTATTCAGCTTAAAATGTCCTGTAAGATCATTTTTTTAGCATTCAAGGGTAGCCATTGCCTTTCAAGAAGAAACAATTAGGATTTTTCCTGCCTCTGAAATGTTTATCAAAATCCTGTATTTCTCAGTGTTTTGAAATAAATAGAGAATAAGTGAGAGCTATGTCAGTGGATGAAACATATTAAATGCCAATAACAAGTGAGACACATTCATTCAGGGAAATGGCTGCCTAGAAGAATCCATCCTACATATGCAAAGTGAGCAAGGAAATTCAATCCTTTTTTCTTCTTAAAAAAAAAAAAAATCTGTTACTCCTAAGATACCTCTCTACAAAATCTCAAGGAAAGGACTGAAAGGCCAAGAGAGGGAAAGGAGGGAGGGACCATACATTGTCAACATAAAAAGAAGTGAATTGTACAAACTCAAGCAGGAGCTGGAGATGTAGGCAAAGATCAGTGAAGAACAGTGCCCTGCATACTCCATACCTTGGCTCTGCACCATCGGTCCAGGGGAGGGCACCCAGGCACACCAAGATGGTCATCTCATCAACCCCCTGCCCTGGCCGCTGGAGCCTTCTTTTCCACATTCTGAGAGGCTTCACCTCTATACCTGCTGGGCTTGTTGTTAAGGACCTTCCAGGCAGGCCGAGAATCACCAAACACAACAAAACCAGAAGCTAGGTGAATTTCCAGTCTAGCCTGTGTGCCCATAATCTGACTCTCCCAGCTTATGAGACAAGTTACCAGTGTCGAGCTGGTGACTGTCAAATGTCTCATTGTTCAGGGTTCATCATCACCTTGCTCCCTGGCCTTCCTGATTGGTCTGGGGAGGAATTTTTATTTATTGTTCTCAAATTCTTTGACTCCTTTGAGGTCTCTGTATGGAATCCGAGATTCAGGTGTGGACTCTGGATGAGGCTATGAAGCTGGGATTTCACTAGCAAGAGGAGACATCCCTGTAATGGGAACAGCTCCTTGGGGTAGACAGTTCTTACTAGTCACAGATGCCCAAGAAAGTATGCTGCCTATATAGGAGCTGGAGGATACGTTTTTAAAAATTTTTTTAAAAATTCTTTCTTTCTTTGGTAGGATTTCACTACACAGCATGGACTTGCAGTGATATTCCTGTCTCAGTCTTCCCAGGGCTGGGATTATAGGCATATGCCACCACACCTGGTTTCAGTAGCCAGCTAACAGGGGGTCTGCCCAGCATGCAGTACCAGGGATCAAACCTAAGACCTTGCACTTGCCAAGCAGGTGCTTAGACCACTGAGCTATCTCCCTGGCCCCACCAATTGGAGAACTCTTCTGAGCAGACTAGCCCAGTCTTTTTCACTTGGATTTCAGATATAAGTCCTTGCTCTGAGTTAGGATCAGGCTCTGGTTCAGTAATGGATACCACTAAATGTTCTTTCAGGTCATTTCTGGCAGTTTAAACACAGAACATTGCAGAATCACCTGGTACCACTAGAATATCTGCTGTCCTTCAGGCTCCTCTCCTGCTCCCTCAGATTTCTACTGAGGCTCAGTGACACAGCTACCAAAGACCACATCTTGGTGCCTCATGATATCATTATGAACATAAAATTAATTTGCAACAGAGCCCTCAGAAGCAAGGCCAAGTGTCTGCATGAACCTCCACAAACCCTAACTGTTGTTAGGGATCAATTGCATTACTGGGACCACTACACATTGGTTGAAGGTAGTGTGAACATCAAGTTGAGAATCTTGGTGTGTCCCCTGATGAAGTCCATAGACTGAACCTGCAGGTTTTCCATTTGAATCTAGTCCATCATGAACATGGGCTGAGTTATTTCCATAACATTTGTGTAGGAGTACATTTGGGGCTAAAGCAGCAGTGGGGATGCTGCTGAGATTTTTTTTTTTTTTTTTTTTTTGTAGCCAGCTCCAAGACAGAAAGGTAGGGGAAGATGAGAATACTTGTTTTGGATTTTATGGCTGACTTTGAGGCAAAGGGTTTTTGGTTCTGTTTTTATAAGACTATGAGATACTGGAGTCTCCTTCTGGAGGTGATTTCTAGTTTCTTTTTGTTCTGAGCAAAGCATTGGCCAAGACAAGCACAAATGGTAGCTGAGTTTTATTAAAGTGGAAACAGAAACAGGCTCTGGTAAGTGGGTTGGGCCAAGCAGAAGTAGGAAAAGAAGTGTACACTAAGCACAAGTGTGGGCCCCAGTGTGAGAGAGCGCCCAGGGCCACAGCTCAGCATGGACTGTCAACCCCCGCTTCAGGCTGACATCGGGTCTAGCACATCCTGTGGAAAAAGCCTGCTTGAATCCTCCTAAGAGTCCATACGCAGGGCTTTGGGAACTGTTCTGGGAGTGTATTCTAGAATCTTTTCAAGCCTCCTTTCCCAACCACTTCTAGTCCCAGCCAACCTTTCTGTCTCCTTTCCTCCTGAGAGACCTATATCATCATAGTCATTCATGGAGTGATGGAGCGGGAGGTCTCTGTCTTCTACAGGTTTTCAGCTAGAAAGAGGCGTAGACCTTTCCTACTGGAGATTTTGTGCTCTCCAATTGCCTTGAGAAGTTTTGCCTCACTGGCTGGGTTGAAGAGAAAACCTGTTAGGAGACAATGACAAAAGAATTGGTGAATATTAGCTGTCTGTCCCATGGGAGAAAGTAAGTTTACTGTCATGTTTGGGATGTAGTGCCAAGTCAGGTTTCTATGCTTCTTGGGGAGGACGAAATATGGCAAAGAGGGAGGCTAACATATTACTGAGAGCCTGAGAGCCACAGCCTTAGCAAGAGCACCCACATAATGGTTCTATTTAAGAATGGAAGCCTCAATGCAGGTGTCTGTGTAAGCCATGGTGAACTAGGGTCATCAGTGATTCTACTTATCTGCTACTAGAGCAATGCTGGAGTCTTGTTTGCTAAACAGAAGCATCAGGTCTCCCAGACATTCTCAGGAATAACTTGCTTTTCAGTTCTGTGAAGATGCTAGCGATTCCCATGGAGAGTTTTTATAGCTTGTCATTGAATCCCTTGAGGAAGGACCAGAATAGTTCTCAGGACCTGGGAATGCAGTTAGTTATCAGCCCTTTGATTTCTTAAGGTGGCTTTTGACATGTGCCTTTGAGATCTCTTACAGTGCATGGCTGTGACCTGCTTGGAAAGGCGAACTGCCTCTGGGAGTTGTAGAGTTTCCTGCTTGTGCAGGAATAAGTCCCTTATTGCAGATTGGCGCATGGGCATGTAGCCCTAGCAAACATATTTGGAGTCTTTAACTTTTTGCCTTTTACTAATACCAATGCCCAAGTAAAAGACGAGCTCCAGTTTTTGAGAGGAACTTCGTGGGGAAGTTGGCTTCAAAAATCTGCTGTGAACTGATAACTGTGTAACATGCCCTTTGGTGTTCTTCTCGCATAAAGCTACTTCTACCAGTGAGCCACACCTCTCAGGGCCTTGAAGGAGGAGGTCACTGATGTCCCACTTGTGTGTATAGATCTGGGAGGTCATCTGTTCAGAGTGGCTAATTTCTTGGGCTGTAGGCATCAGAGGGGCAAGATTAATAGTACAAGTTTTTGGATCAGTGAGATAGCTCAGTGGACTAAGTGCCTGGCTAGGCAAACACAGGGACCAGGGTTCAATCCCTGGAACCACAGGCCACCCCAGCACTTACCCTGGATGCACTGAGCTGGCTACAGAGATTAGGCTTGGTTGCGCACACCTATAATCCCAGTGCTGGGGAGGCTGAAAACAGGAGAATCATAGAGAGTCTGAACTAGGTACTGAGACCATGTACCAAATTTAAAAAAAAAAAAAAAAAAAGGAGTGCAAGTTTTTAAATAACATGAACTGATTCTTGGCAAGCTATTTCTATTAGCCAAAAGTAACCTTTAATCTCAAGAATTGTCCTGATTTGACGAGGAGTCAGGACTTCTGGTTCTGTCCTAGCCTTTGGAACAAGAAAGACAAAGCAATTTCTCTCTCTTGTAATATGTAGAGGAACAAGGGTTTTCTTAAGTCAAGTATTTTATTATACTATGCAGCAGATTCTATCTGTTGTTTAATTATGTCAAGAATACTTAGCACTGTCTTAATGGGTAAACTCCATTTTTAAAAAATTTTAAAAATCTTTTATTTCTTTATTTGGTACAGGGTCTTGGTATGCAGCTTAGGCTCATAGTAATCCTCCTATCTCAACCTTCCCAGCACTAGGGTTACAGGTGCCACCATGCCTGGTCTTGATGCCCAGCTTGGTGCATGGGGCCAGCAAGGCATGTGGTACTGGGGATCGAACCCAGGTTCCTGCACTTCTCAGACAGGCACTGAACTATCTCCTTTGCCCCCTTTAAACTTAAAATCCATTTCAACTTTAATGAAATTTGAGAACTGCCCCAAATTTTGCCTTCAAATATCCTCCTAGCAACAGGACAGGACAGTGTGGGACAATCAGAAAACCATGGCCAAACATTTGACCTTGAAAATGGTATGTCAAGCGGGAGTAAAGATTCTCTGTCTAGGGGTCCTTTTGACCCTGGTTGTAGCTGTACATCTAGAGGAGGGCTTTCCAGAAAAGTAAGTCAAGACAGAATGAAGTAACTGAATTGGTTCATTCATGATGTCCTTGGATACTCAAGTTCCTCACAGGAAATGGTGGTGTGCATGAGTAGGGCATTATAGGCTCCTTGGGACCTCTTCAATGGTTGGAACAGGAAATAGGGTTTTGGCTGGCCCGTCCCCTCTCTGGGAGCAGGAACAGTCAGCCCTCCAGTGCCACATGTCAGGCTCTTTGGCTGCTTCATCCTCAGAGCCAGGGTCAGGCAGTGGCTTGGGGTAGTTGTATGGCCAGTGTTCAGTCTTCTTGCACTGGATCGACCTTGAGTATCCTCTTAGATGATTTGGGTGAGTTAAAAGAACTGGCAGTTGTGACAGTCATAATTCTACCTTTTCCCTTTGACCCTCCTCCAGATTCCAGTTGTTCAACACAGAAAAAGTCATGCTCAGAAACTGGATCAGAGGTGTCTGGGGTCTCATCTGAAGTTTCTCCATTAAACAGAGAAGAAAGATTCATCTTCCCTGGAGACCCAGGTAGGGATCTGAGAACAGGATTATTGAAGATGTCTCCCTTCTTTGGGGGCTACTGTAAATGCCATAGCTTTTGGGATTTACCTGAGATAAAGTGTCCACCTTCTGTGTTTTAAGTAGAAATGATTTGTCTGACAAATGGTTTCGTAGTTTAAACTGCCCCCACATATCCATCTTTTGCCATTCTCTAGTTCACATTGAACCCAAAATGCAATAATAGATAAGCTTCTCTTTTTTTAGAATGTCAGGGTCCAGCCTTTCTTGCTAAGCAAGGATATGGCCTAGTGGCATCTGCAGGATGTGGTTGATAGGGCTTCCTATGGCTTATCTGGGGCCTGCCCAGAGAGACAACTAGACCTCAGCTTTGTAGGATGCATCCCATGTCGGGGAGGAGACCCGATAAGCCCACATCGTGTTCCTTGTGAGACTCATACATTCACTAGACAGACATCTCTACCCAAGCTATGATGATGGTGGCACCTTTCAGAGGAACATATAAAAAACATCTTACTGAAGGTTTTTAGTCTCCATACTGGGAACTGTGAATTCCTTTAGAAGAGAGAGTTGAGCCACTTGGTCCTTTAAAATGCCTCTGAGATGAGGGTAGAGTCTGTCACCACCAAGACTCCCTTAGCTATGTTGCGTCGCTTGATGCCTATACTTCAGCAAAGGGCAACTACTGAGAAACAGTATCTTAAGCTGGGCATGATGGTGCCCATCTGTAATCCGAGCACTTGGGAGGCTGAGGCAGGAGGATCAATGCAAGTTTGAGACCAGCTTGAGCTACAAAAGTGAGTACAAGGCCAGCCTGAACTGCATAGCGAGACTCTATTTCAAAAAAGACAAAAAAAAAAAAAAAAAGAAAGAAAGAAAAAGAAATAGTATTTTGGCTTCCATCATATATTTTGAGCTACTTGAT
This sequence comes from Myocastor coypus, assembly GCA_004027025.1. Classification (NCBI taxonomy): domain Eukaryota; kingdom Metazoa; phylum Chordata; class Mammalia; order Rodentia; family Myocastoridae; genus Myocastor; species Myocastor coypus. The sequence continues at coordinate 22,727 of PVJA010014627.1, read as the reverse complement.
GGCTCTACTTAAGCAGGGTAGAGCTACATGAGAGACTTTATATCTTTCGTTGACCCAGGGTAAAACCTTTGGTACTTGGTTTAAGGCAGTAGAGAGGGAAACTTCTTTAAAAACAAACAAACAAAGAACCTTTAAAAATCCTAAGAACATAGATGACCATCCTTTGACTCCTGGTCACTTGAGGTGAGCTGTACTAGCTGTTCTTGTTTCCTGCTCAGGACATTAAGCACACCAAGAAGCAAGGGAAATAAACATGGTGAATCTCGCAGATCCCCAAAATAGGTGGCCAGTCATGTGATCAGACAAGGTAGGGACCCTGACTGAGACAACACCCCTAGAGAGAAACAGCCATCTAGAGAAATAGCACAGTGAGACTTGGAGCACAGAAAGCAGTCAAGTGATGTGTTGGTAACTCAGGCAGACTACCAACAGGCGTTTCTCCCCCAAAGAGTGAGAAAACTAAGCAAAGTATCAGGAGGAACAGAAACAGGTCAGAAAGGCATACAAAGTGATCTGTTCTGGGGAAACATCAGGCTTTCTGGCTGTCCTTTACTGCCTTGTAGTCATAATAAGTAATTAAAACTGGGAAAGATAAGAAAGAAGGAGTTAAACTTCAATGGAGTCCATTGGCCTCTCACCAGCTGAAATCAAGCTAAACCAAGCAAAGCAAAAACAAAAGTAAAAACCACAAAGGCAATGCATTCTCCCCCGGTGCATATGCGGGAAGATCCAGCAAAGTCTCCCAGCTTGCTCAGCATAAGGGAGAGAGAATAAAAACCAACTCAATGAAAGCATGCCTAAAGCGCTTTACCTACTCTTCTGGCTTGCTAAACCAAATGTGCTACCAGGTTTTGCAGTGCTGGAGTTTCCATTTGGAGGTGGTTTTTGGTTCTTTCTCTCCTGAGCAAGGAATTGGTCAAGACAAGTTTAAATGGTAGTAATGTTTTATTAAATTAGGAAATGAAACAGCCTCTACAGAGACGTTTGTGCTCTAGCCAATTATAAGGATTCTTTCTTTGTCCATGATGATCCCTGAGTTATTACAAAATAACAGCATTCTTCTCCCAGCATGGTACAGGTGGCCCCTTTCCAGCTGTCAGGACATGAAGAGAAAGGCAATCTTGGAGGGTAACTGCGGCAAGGCTCTTAACTTGGTTCTGAGGTGAGTGAATGGCAGGTGTGACTGTATCTGGCCTTTGGTGGAGCTCGAGGGAAAGTTGGTGACGGAGGTCTTTGGCCTGAATGTCCATACCTATCCCCCAAAGCTCCAAGACCAATTCCAAGGACAGAAAGAATGGTCACTCCAATAAGGACTGAAATGTGGATAGTCTTGTTTTTCGAGTGAGATGGGTATCCTGAGGCTGGGATCGCAGAGATAGCTCTCTGGTACCTTGACAGTACATTGTCAGGGCTAGGACAAGGAGGACTAATGAGCATGATCCTGTCCACAGAAGAGGGAGATAGGTATAAGCTCCTACTCTGCACCATACAAACCACCCCCAGGGTGGGCAAACAGCTGTCTCTTGTGTATTTGTAATGGAATATGTGTAGTGCAGGAAGGTCTTCTAGCTGAAGAGAGGAGTTTTCAAATTGAGAGACTAGACAAGTAAGATTAGTTGACCACTGTGAAAATTATAAGTAGAGGGCTCACTATGGCAGCATTATGTGGAAAAGGTAGATGAGAATCATTCCAGGGTGTAGGGACTCCATGTAGTGATCTCGTTGATAGGTATCAAAGAGCCAGCATTCAATGAGGGTTGAGGAATGTGAAAGAGTGTCAAACACATGTAAGAGAAGCTGAGGAACAGGGGGAGCAAATTATTGTTGTATGACAATTGAGGTATAGGCTGGGATATCATTCATAGAGAGTGGGGTTATAAACTGAGTTTTTAGGGCCATAAAATTGCTGTAGGGTATTTGCCATGTATTGTCTTGATTATGGAAATAGAGTCCCCAGATTTTTTAAAGAGGAATTTGAGGTGTGATGCATTAGGAATAGAAAATGTCACCCGTCTAACACTATCACTCCAATTTATAAACCACACAGAGAAGAGTGGGTCTTTTAAAATTTTTTCTAGTTATTTATATCTATGGTCTCCCTGGTTGTGGAGTCATGATAGAAGATAATTGTCATTAACACATTTCTACTGGCAGAGAGAGGGAGGTCAGGGTGATGTACAAACTCATATCCAGGTAGCAACATAAACTTATAGGTGATGCTCATCTCTTCCATTATGTCTTTCGTCCTATCTTTTCTCTTGTGTCCCCTGCATTCCATGTTTGTTGGATTGGCACTAGTTGACAGTAAGGACCTTAAAAAATAGCTTTGGGATTTGAAGGAGTAAAGTTAAAGACCCTATTATATTTTGATCTGATACAGCAAGCATCGTAGTGTAAGTAGGTTGTGCTAGCATAGCTAGGGATGGGCTGGAGAGAGCAGAGAGTGGGCGGAGTGTGAAACTTAGGAATTGGACCACTTCTGATGTCTAGTGATCTGATAATAGGCAGAAAATGGTGGGAAACCTGGAGACTGCTACAAAACATAGGAGTACAAAGCTATCTCACGCGGCATCGGAAAGTTGTCTGAACAAATGGTCCAGAATCTGATGGCAAATGTAAGGACTAGAGAAGATAGGAGATTGGAAACCAGATGGGAGAGCAAGATATGATTTTTAACTTGTTTGTTTGTTTGCGGCATCTGAGATTGAACTCAGGACCTTGTGCTTGCCCAGGCAAGCACTAATTCCACTGAGCTACCTCCTTGGCCCCTACTCTGGTGTTTTTGAACCCTTAGGTAGAGATATGAAGGTGACAGGAGTTGTGAAGAGCACTCTGGCAACAAGAGCTTGAGATCAGGGAAAGCTGGTTGGTGGGGTGGAGATGTCTGGGCACTGTTTAGCTCAGGTAATGTGGAGCTAGGGGGACAGGCCAGTGATTTTTACTGCTATTGCTGTTGAGAGGACAACCGAGTGGGTGGCTATCCACACAGCATTTAGTCCTATAGACTTAGAGGACTTGAATTTCCTTGAGTTATAAATGATGCTGATGGAGTGGTTTCTATTGGCTGTGGGAGACAGGCATCCATAGGTTGTTGCAGCAGGTATCAGAAGAAGTCTGGGGCAGGAATATAGTCAGTGAAAGGGGAAAGGTTATCAGCAGTGGGGAAGTTGTACTGGGGAGATAGCTCAGCAGGCTAAGCATCTGCCTGGCAAGCACAAGGACCTGGGTTCATTCCCTGGTACTGCATGCTTTGCCAACTGCCCAGGTGTGCTGTGCCAGCCACCAAACCCTGGTGTGGTGAGGCACACCTGTAATCCCAGCACTGGGGAGGCTGAGACAGGAGGATTACTATGAATCCAAACTGCACAGCAAGACCCTGTACCAAATAAACAAATAAACAAACCATTAAAAAAAAAGTGGGGAAGTTTTGTGGGACAGAAAAGGTCTATTGTATATAATCTCACTGGATTTATGAAGGTGGGAGTCCTCGGAAGTGCCCTGAGTCCTGTTAGAGCTAAGGAAAGGAGCTGAGGCCAGGGCAGGTGTAGCTCTAGGATGAGTTTTGTGAGGTGAGATTTTTAAAAGTCCATCCGCCTTTTCTATTTCACCAGAAGACTGTGTGTAATCAGATATATGTGTAAGTGTCATGTGATATTCAGACTCAGAGAAAACTGGAGTGATTTGAGAGTTGAATTCTGGACCATTACCTGACTGGATAGTCCAGGGCAGTCCAAATCTAGGAATAATGTCCTGTATGAGAACCTTAGCGACTACATCTGCAGTTTCCTGCGCAGTGGGGAAGGCCTCAAAAAAGTGAAGACAAAAGTGAGAAGATATCTGTGTGTGTTGTACAGAGGACATGTGTAAAGGCTATCTGCTGGTCTTCACCTGGGGCATATCTTTTTTGCCTCACTTAGACACAGGGTGGAGAAGGGCCAGGAAGCCACAGACTCAGAATCCCTTTCTTGCAGTGCAACAGGGGCTATCTGCTGAGGTGGCTGGGGAGGGAGTGAGTAATAGGTTTGACAGGAAGGGTAGGATAGATAAGGGCTCATGCTCTGTGGGCTGTTGTCCCCTGCACCAGCTTAAGTACCTGGTCACAGAGGGAGGGATCACACCTGGCTGGGGAACAATGTCATTAAATGTTCCCAGTAGCACTTTGTCCGAAAGTGAGAAACTTGGAGGAAGAAGAGACTGTGAATTCAAGTTGGCAGGAGAGGGTAGAGCAGGACGGACCACTCAGGAAACTGCAGATGTAGTGGCTAAGGTTCTTATACAGGATATTATTCCCAGATTTTGACTGCCCCAGATTTATTCAGTCAGATAATAACCTAGCATTCATCTCCTAAATGACTCAACAGGTTGCTTCAAGTCTTAACATCACTTGGCTCTTACATGTTCCCTATTACCCACAGTCCTCTAGGATGAGGCAAACTGTATGGCAAACAACATACCACAAACTCCTATCACCTTGAGGATGACTGGCAGTGGCTGATATTCTAAGTAAGTCTTGAATGTCTTGGGTAGGAGAAATATCTCCCTTTTAGGAAAAGTCCCTGTTTGTCCCATGTACATTTGCTATGTGATTGCTTCCCCATTTAATCAGTATTCCCTTAGCAATTATGCTCATAATCTTATAGGCTCACCGTAGTTTTCTCTCAGTTTAGACATAACTTGTTATTTCCCTTTGGGTCAGTATTAACTAAGTGGTAACACTACTAATCTTATTAGTTGATCATCGTTTTCCCAATTTAGACTCACCTCACTTAGCATTGTGGTCTCAAGGTGCATCCATTTTCCTACCAACAACCCATATTTATCTTTCTTTATGGTGAAATAGTACTCCATATATATATATATATATATATATATATATATATATATATAATGTTTTCTTTATCTGTCCATCTTTTGAAGGACATATTGGTGACTGCCAAGATTTAGCTGTTATTAGTTCTGCTGTAAACATGGATATTCATATATCAATATAATATGAGGTTAACTCTTTCTGGAAGACCCAGAAGAGGGATAGCTGGATCAAACAGAATTTATAATTTAGTTTTTTTTTAGGAACTTCTAAATTGATTGCAATGATGTTTGTAGTGTTTATATTCCTATCACCAAGTTAGAACCATTCTTTAACTTCCACAAAATCACCAGCATTTGTTGTTTTCTAAGTTTTCATAGATAGGTGTGCTTTATGGAGTTAGATGGAATACCTTTAGACATTAGGGAAGTACAAATCAAAACCATATTAAGATTTATCTCACTACACTCAGCATGGATTTCATCTAAAATACAAAAAAACAATGAATGTTCACAAGGATTCTAGGAAAAAGGATGCTCTATACACTGCTTGGAATATAAATTAATACAGTCACTATGGAAATCAGTAGGATGGGATTTTAAAAAGCTAAAAGGAGAACTATTAGCAAGGTGTGAGTCTTACCTGGTTATCTTTTTCTGTTGGGTTTAGACCTATGCATCCTAGTTCTGAGCTGTTTAATTAAGAAGAAACCTCTAGTCCCAGAAATCAGCTCAAAAGTGGGCTCTCTCTCCTTTCTCCAACCTTTTCCTTAGCTATCGCCTGCTTTGGAGCTACCATGATCCAGTTACACCGTTCTTTTTTATATACCTGAAGAATTTAAGTCAGTACACTATAGGGACACCTCTTCACCCATGTTTATAGTGGCGCAAATCACAGTAACCAAGAAATGCAACCAAACAAGGGGTTTATGAAGAGATGAATGGATAAAGAAAATAAAAATTGAGGCAAATTGTATGACAAAAAAAAATACCACAAATCTCAGATGCAATGTAACCATATCAAGCACCAAGGCTGAGACAAAAGGAAAATTTATTCCTCTCTCCTTCTCTCTCTCTTTTTAAAGAATATTTTTTTGAGTACCAATAAGACTTTTTATTCATTGTATTTTCTCAAAGAGAGGAGAAGGGAAGGAAAAGTCAGCACACGTGTTACAAAATGGTTAGAAAATAGGAAAGAAAGTATAGCAGGGTACAGCAAAATCAGCCATCAAATAGACACTCCAGTGAAGTCACCAAAGCCCAAAGATCCTTGGTGCTGGCAGTTCATAAATGATGTGAAGGGTTCAGGGAAAGGACAGGTGCATACTTTCATACCCTCCACCCTCCATCCCTCTCCATAAATTCAACATTTCACACAAAGCTTTGGTTTCTATCAGTAAACATGGAGTTACATTCTTTTGTCTCCTATTAAACAATCTTGAGGCCACTTTGACATAACTTTCTTACACCTGCATAAATAGAAGTTCCTGAGTGACTTGAATATACATTCATACTCCCTTTCCTGGTCTCCTGACCCCACTTGCTTCTCTAGGATTACAAATTGAGTAGGTTTGATCCATCCAAATAGCAGGTGTTTGGCATGAATGCATCCAATAACAGTCTTGACTCAGGAGGTTGGGGACAAGGGGCAGGGGATCCTTGCTCCTTCAGGATTTTTGCCTAAGTCATTTAAGAGTTGCAGAGATACTTATATGTGTAAGTACCCCAAAAGAACATGGAGAAAAGACCAAGTCGTATTTACACAAACTAGGCCACCTAGCAAACACCAACTCAGAGATTCAGCAAAGTCCTACAAAGCATAGACAAATACAGTAATTGAGAGGGGGCAGCATTCGGGGGAGACAGGAAACCAGGATCAGACACACACACTACCCATTGTGTTCTATTGCATTCGTCCCGTCTCAACACAGCGAGGTAGGTCTGCAGTGATCTCACAGCATGGAAACGAAACCCCCTTTACTCTCTTAGCTATCAAGACACTCTTCATCACTACTGCAGTAGGGCAGGATACTGGCTCCCGGGACCACAGAGGCCCTCTCTCGTGGGTCTCTCTGGAAGCCAAGAATGTCGAATGGTTTATAATTTTAGTCCTTGCTTCTTCATATAGCCATTCCCGCCCAGCATAGAATGGGCACAAGGGTATTGGCCTTAAAACTCAGCCTTACCAACTCACTTTTCTTAACACACACACATCCTGTTGTGCATTGTCAAGCTAGGCTTATCTATGTACCCTAGGATGGATCAGATATGTAAAGCAAGCCCCGTACCCCTAGGATTAGACAACAACCATCACATCACCTAACCTCAGCTTCTTTTCTGAGCCATTTACCTGGCCCTGCCTCTCCTAACTTCTCTGCACCACCTTTCCTATTTAGACTAATTTATTTTATTTTTTTCTTGTTTGCAAACTTTTGTTTGTTTATTTATTTATTTTAATGGCTAGCTTAGCCTGCCCTGAGCGCAGGGCTGGTGCAGAATGTGGTGCTGGGGATCGAACTGCGGTCCCTGCAGCTGCCTAAGCTTTCCTAAGCAGGCACTTTAGACCACTGAGCCATCCTGTCGGGCCCCTATTTAAACTAATTTCTAGTCTTCCAGTCAAAAGTTCAAGTTGTGGGGCAATCCCTTTAAAACCTAGTCTCTTATCAAACATGTTTAAGGTGGAGGGGGTTTTCAGAGGATACTATGGCAGAAGATTCAACTGTAATTGGCAGAAATGAGGTAGTTCACTTGATAGGCTCTGCACTCCAAATGTTTGCTCTCCATAGTGATAAAAACAAAAAGCATTCCTGCTGTGCAGACCTGGAGCTGCTGCTGACTTAGTCCCTGAGATTGTTCATGTATCTGAGAACACAGTGCAGGAATGGGGGCCTTAGATTAAAATATACAAAAATACAAAGCCAGAATATTTATATTATGAAAAACGAAAGTTAAATGCACAAGATATGTCATTCGCACACAGTGCAGTTGGCATCCTGGAGAAAGTGGGACCCAAGGTGCAGTTATCCAAAGGAGCAAATAAATGAAATCACATTGGCCCCAAAAGGGGTGGGAGTGAGTTAGGAGCAGCAGGTCTGAAGCTGTTCTCCCAACCGCCCTTTTTCTGTCACCACAACCCATTGCTTGGGATAGTTCCCAGCACCACATCCCAAGATGGGGTTATGAGGAGAAAAGATACTAACCGCCCCCCCCCCCACGCCCGCATTGCTCCTGAGATTCCGTCCACATAACGTAGTAGCTTGTGGACTGGGTCCATCAATTTGGTCTCATGCTTAATTATTTCACCCTATCAAAGGAAATATTACATCTCCTTCTTTAAAAGGAAAACAACTTCCCTGTTCTTTTGGGGGCAAAGCCTCAGATAAAGCACACAGATTCTAGGGTGCTTCCCCCAGAGCCCTCCCTTTTACTTGGCTAGAATATGATTGGAGTTCCTTTGTCTCATCCCTTCCCCCCACTGAGAGAGGACAGGGTGATGGCTGGAAACCCCGGCCTGAGATACATGGCATTGCCAGCTACCCCACCCTACCCTATCCCCACTTTCTCCACTCTGCCAATTGATGCCTGTTCCTTGAAACTTCCTGAGATAGCAAAGAATATTCCCCCACCCACTGTGCTCAATTTTAGGCCTCCAGAAGTAGGGCGGGGCTGTTGATCTCTTCTTCCTCCTGGAACTAAGTTGGCTGTCCCTAGAAGCTGGGAGCCTGCTGGGCCTTCAGTGGACATGAGGCCACCATATGGTTACTGCTTTGGTAGAAGTGGCACTTCCTACGCTGGGTGGCAGCTTGTATTCCTTGGCATGGTGGTCTAGACCACCACAGTTATAGCACCCGTCTCCTTTGGATCTGAGCTTCTCCATGTTCTTCCCCTTGGGCCGCCTCTCACTCTCAATACAAAACACCCCACCAGGACCGGTGACTTGAATGGATTCCAGGCCCTTGGCAGACTTTTTAAAGGTGAATTCCACTGCCTCGCCTTCCTGCAGGCTCCAGAAACCCTCCATGTGCAGCTTACTCTGGTCCACAAAGACGTCCACCAGGGGGTCTAGCATGACCCCAGCGCGGGTGGCCATGGACAGGAAGCCGAACCCCATGCGCACATTGAACCACTAGCAGATGCCGGCCCCGTGCAGCAGATGTCAGCCCCATGCAGCAGCTACGGCTCGTGTGCCGCCGGCGCTGCATCCGCTGGCGCCTCCTCCGGCACCTTCTCCGCGGTCTTGGCGCAGCCACGTGCAAACTGCTGGTTGGACACCGAGCTCATGGTCGTCAGCTGAGCCCGTGGCCGGGGGCCCTTGGTCGGGCAGCTGCTGGCCCCAGTGAAGTCTGGAGGCAAAGGGCTTTAAAGAATATTTTTGAAAACCATTGAAACATTGCTTAGGGAAATGATGGAACATGTGAATAGCCAAAATAGGAAAGAAGTAGAATCTGCAAAACCTATTCAAACATATATCCAGAAGACTGAAAATACCATTGAAAGTATACACAGAATAATGAGCCAATATGAGAGAAACTGAGATATAGAAGGTAGGATTTTAGTTAGTGATCGAGAAAAGAAAGATTTCTTAGAATAACAAGGGACATGAGAGATCAATCCGATAGCTGCTAGATGACACAAAGAAGAACAACATAAGGTGACTGGAATCAATGAAAAAATAGGAGATAGTACAAATGACATAAAATAGAAACTTACAGAAGTCATGGCCGAAAACTTCTGAAGCAGAGAAAAAGAATTTGACATAGATAAATCAGACATGTAGAACTCCACATATCCATGATTTAAAAGAACGTATGCCAAGGCACATAAGAGTCAAGATTCCAGAAATTCAACATAAGAACAGAATATTAAAAGCTGTTAGACTTCTCAGCACAAACCCTCAAGATGAAGACAGCTTGGACTAACATATTTCAAGCCCTAAAAGATAAGGACCTCCAACTCAGCTTGTTGTACACCACAAAGTTACTTTTCAAAATTGGTCAAGAAATACGGTATTTCCATATACTTCTAAGGAACACAGGAAGAAAATCATGAATACCAAATCAGCACTCCAAAATATTCTGAAGAGTATTCTGGAAAGAGATAACAAGGTTTATCACTCCATGGACCCATGAATCCACCAGGTAAGGCAGACAGTGAAGCAAGGTGGTGGGGAAGGAACGAACAACAGGCAGATAACAAAGATAAATCAATTCATACCAGTTATAACTATCAACAATAATGGTCCTAATTCACTGATCAAAAGAACAGAGAGGCAGAATGGCTCAGTGCAAGATTTAACAAGACACTGTGTACAAGGAATATATTCAATTCAAAAACAAGTTTGTAGGGCTGGAGACATAGCTCAGTGGAATAGATACTTGTTTGGTAAGCACAAGGTCCTGAGTTCACTCCCTGGTACCACCAAAAAAAAAAAAAAAAAAAAGTTTATATATTCAAAGTATGGAAAATGATATTTCCTGGGACAGTAATCAGGAGAAAAGCAGGGATAGTTACACTATTTGCAGAAAAAGTAGATTTTAAGCCAAGATAGATCAAGAGAGACAAGTTCATTCCATCTTGGTAAAGGAAAGAATCAAGAGGAGGAGATAACAATCATAAATACATATGCAGCAAATTCCAGTGTGGCCAACAATATAACACAAATATTAATACACATGAAAAATCAAATAAGCACTAATACAGTTATAATGGACGACCACTTTCACAGACAGATCAACTAGACAAAAAATCAATAGAGAAATACTAGAGCTGAACCAAATTTTTGAACAAGTGGACTTAGTAGATGTTTATAGAGTGTTTTGTCACACAACATTAAAATACACTTTATTTTCACTTGCGTATGGGATATTCTGCAAAAGAGATTACATGATAGCCATAGAACATGCTTAAGTAAATGTGAAGGAATTGAATTTATCCCATGCATTTTATCAAACTATAGTGCAATGTTTTTACAAGTCAATGACAAAAGAAATAAGAAGAACTTCATAAACACATGGAAACTAAATAACACCCTTCTGATCAAGTAATGATGAAAGTAAAGAAGAAATTAGACAGATTCTACAATTAAATGATGACAGTACAACATATGAGAACATATGGAAGAGCTGGCCAGATAGCTCAGTGGACTAGACTATTGTGTCTGCTTAGGCAGAGCACAGCAGGCGGGGTTTGATTCCTGGTGTGCTATGCTGGCTCCACCCCCAGCTCATGCTGAGAAAGAAATTTAGACTGGGCATGGTGGTGCACACCTGAAATTCCAGCACTTGGGAGGCTGATCACAGGAGAATCATTGAGTCCGATCTATGTAGTGAGACCCTGTAGACCCTGTACAACATACATTAAAAAAAGAACATATGGGACACAAGGAAAGCAGACCTGCAAGATAAATTCATACTGGTGAATACCCAGGTCAGAAAAGCAGAACAAGGTCAAATAAACAATCTATTTGTGGACATCAAACTTCTAGAAAGAGCAAGTCAAGCCCAGTTGCACAGGCAAGGAAATTATAAAGATCAGAGCAGAAACTAATGCAATGGAGACTAAAAAACATACAAAAATCAATCATTAAAAGGTTGGTTCTTTGAAAGATGAAATAAAGTTGACAAACACTTAGCCAACCATATCAAAAAAAGAAGGAAAAGATGCAAATCTATGCATTTAGAAATGAAAAGGATAAAATTACATAGAATCTGAACAAATCCAGATCACCAACACCCACTTCAAGAACCTGTGTTCTAATAAGTTTGAAAACACAAAAGAAATGGACACATACATATTAACAAAGCTGAATCAAAAGATATGAAAATTATAAATAAACCAATACCAGTCAATTAAATATGTAATAAAAACTTACCAATAAAAAAGCATAAGTGTAGATGGATTCATTGATGAGTTCTATAAGAAATATAGAAAAGACCTAATGCTGCAACTTCTCAAACTCTTTTTTAAAAAAGTATGCAATTAAAAAAGAAGCAATACCCCTAGATTCTTTTCTGGAAGTAAGTGTCACCCTGATAGCAAAACCAAAGAAAAATCCAACCAAAAAAGAGACAACAGACCAACCTCCCTAATGAATACAGTAGCCAAAATCCTCAGTAAGATGCTGGAAAACAGTACAGCAAGTTATCAAGATTATATACCATGCCAAGTAGGATTCATCCCAGGGATGTAGGAATGGTTCAACATATGCAAATTAATAAGCTTAATACACTACATTAACACAGTCAAGGACAAAACCCATATGATCACTTTAATAGATACAAAAAAAGGTTTTTGAAAAAATTGTATGCCAATTCATGCTAAAACCCCCCAGAGAAGATTGAAACAGATGATCTTTATCTCAATGTAATAAAAGCCATCTGTGACAGACCAACAGCCAACATCCTACTAAATGAACAAAATAAATCAGTAACAAGACAAAGATGTCCTGAGCCAAGGAGATATATCAGTGGCATAAGGGTCTGCCTGGCAAGCATAAGGTCAAGAGTTTGATTCTTGGTACAAAAAAAGAAAAAAAAAAAAAAAAAGACAAAGATGTTGGCTGGCGAGATAGCTCAGCAGTCTAAGCACTGGCCTGGCAAGTGCAAGGACTCAAGTTGGATCCCCAGTCTCACACACCATACCAGCCACCAAAACATTACACCAGGTGTGGTGTTACACACCTGTAATCTCTACACTGGGGAGACTGAGACAAGAGGATCACTATGAGTCCGAGCTATGTAGTGGGACCCTGTACCAAATAAATAAAAGATTAAAAAAAAATTAAAAAGACAAGGATGTCCATTTTCATCATTTATATTCAAAATATGGAATTCAAAATATTCAAATTCTGGAAACATTGGCCAGAGCAATTAAAAAAGAGAAAAGAAATAAGGATAGGCAAGGAACAAGTTAAATAATCATTATTTGTAGATAGTACTTTACATAGAAATCTCCAAAAAGTCCACCAAGAGAATTCTAGCTTTAATAACCAAATTTAGTAGCATAACTGGATACAAAGTCAGCATTCAAATACTAATGGTCTTCCCATACATGAATAATAAACTCACTGAGAGAGAAATTATGCAACACCTGTTACATAGGATCCAAAAATGAAAGACTTAGAAATCAATCTAACAAAGGAAGTAAAAGACCCCTACACTGAAAACTACAGTACCCTGAAAATGTAGATAAAAGAGTTTATGAGAAAATGGAAAGGTATTCCCTGTTCTTGTTTAGGAAGAACCAATGTAGTGAAAATGCTCATATTTTCAAAATTATTATATAGACTTGATCCAATCTTAACCAAAATTCCAACAGCATATCTCGGAGAGTTAAAGAAAATATTCCTAAAATTCACTTGGAACCAGAAGAGAACTAGACAGTGAAAAAAATTCTGGGCTATAAAGACAAGGCATCACAACCCTTGACTTGAAATTATATTACAAAGATACCAAGGTAAAAACAGCATGATCTAGGCAACAAAACAGATCAGAGGATCAATGGAACAGATTAGAAGATGCAGAAGCAACTCCAAACACACCCAACCACCTTATCTTTGCCAACGAGCCTAGCATGTTCACTAGAATATGATAATTAAATATGATAATTAAATCTAGAATATGATAATTAAATGAATTTTAAAAAATCAGATCCTCCAAGTTTAAAGACCCAATCCAAATATAGGCACTTGAGATGGATATAAACTTCTCAGATATGGTAAAAACACCAAGTAAATATGAAAAAAATCTTCAACATCACTGTTCATTGCAGAGATACAGATTAAAACAATGCCAGATTCCATCTCAATCCAGGAAGGATGGCTATTTTTTAAAAAATCAGTCAATAACAAGTGCTAGACTGACTGTGGGGAAAAAGGAAATGAAGACTGGTAAAATCACTGTGCAAATCAGTTTGGCTATACCGCAAAACATCTAGGACTAAAAGACCCACTTGATACCCTTTCTTGGTAGCTTCCCAAAAGAATAAAAAGCATGATATTAGAGTGATATCTATAGGCCTACATGTATAGTGGCACCCATGTGTACAGCTAAATGTTGGAAACAACCCAAATGCCCTTCAACTGATGAATGAATAAAAAAGATAGTTTTATATACAATGTAATACTACCCACCTATAAAGAAGAAAAGGCTTGAGATATTTCTAGTTAAATGGATGCACCTTGAGACCACACTGGTAAGTGAAATAAATCAGACAAACATGAGTAAAAATCATGCTGTCTCTTTGTTGTGAGAAAAGGGAAGTGTGAAAAAGAACAAAATGTATAGGAAGAAAGATAGCCTCTTTAATATGTGATGCTGGAAAAACTGAGTTTCCACATGCTGAAACTCATATTGGACCCATGCCCATGCACAAAGCTGCAGTCAAAATGGATCAAAGTTTTAAACATTAAAACAGAAACACAAAAACACCTTGAGGGAAATGAAGGTAGAAATCTTAAAGACAGGGGTAGGGTAGAGAATTCATGAACAAGAACCAAACTGCATGGGAAATACCTCAAAGAATCTTTTTGAAAAGTGTTTGCTCTTCAGAGCAATTCTCCAACAGAGTGAAAATAAAGCCCACACACTGGGGGAAAAAAAAAAAAAAACATAGCTGACTGTCTCTCTGACAAAGACCTTGTATCTAGAACATATAAAGAATTTTAAAAAATCAGTCCCCCCAAATTCAAAGACCCAATCCAAAAATGGGCATCCGAGATGAATATAACCTTTCAGAGAAAGAAATACAAATGGCAAGTAAATATATTTTTAGAATATTCAACATCTTTGATCATTTAAGAAATGCAAATTAAAACAACACAAAGATTCCATCTCACCCCAGAAAGAATGGCTAACATCAAGGAATCAGCCAATACCAAAGGCTGGAGGGGCTGTAGAGAAAAAGGAACCCTTCTGCACCGTTGGTGGAAATGTAGACTCATACAACCACTATGGAAATCATTGTGGAGGTGACTTAAAAAGCTAGGATTAGAAATCTCATTCAAGCCAGCTATTCACCTCCTGGATACTTTTCCAGAAAAACTGAAAACCTCACACCACATTGACATACATGCATCCATGTTTAATAGTGCAATTCACTGTAGCTAAATTCTGAAAACAACTCAGATGCCCATCAAGTGAATAATGGATAGAGAAGATGTGGTATTTTTACACAGTGGAGTTTTATTCAGCTATAAAACAGGATAAATTTAAGTCTTTTGTCAGTAAATGGATGCAACTAGAAACCATACTATTTAGTGAAGCAAATCAGAATTACATTTACAAATATCGTATTCTCTCTCTCTCTCTCTCTCTTTTGAATTACAGATCTTTATTTGAAAATGTGATCTGTCAATTTAGTGTTTTCCACCAACTCGTGGAGCAGAAACTTTCACAGGCTTCACAATCTTCTGCTTAGGCGCTGCCTTTGTGGGAGCCTTAGCAGCAGCCGTTGCAGTCTTCTTAGATGCTTGCTTAGCCTTTTTTGCTTCCTTGGCAGCCCTGATAGCTTGTTCTCTTCGGGCCTTTCTAACTTCTGGTTTCTGATTCCTCTTGGCCATTACGTCAGCAAGAGATGCACCAGCGATGGCCCTCTGAAATTTGACGGCTCGTCGTGTTCTTTTCTTTTGAATTTCTTCCGATTGTCCCTTTTTGTGCTTTCTTCTGTAGAGGACCGTCCAGTTTATTGGCCGAGGATTTCTCTTGGAAAGGAATACAGACTCACATTTTGCATTCAGAAACTGGAAAACCTTCCCGTCGGTCCTGGCATAGCGCCTTCCGTGTCCCGGGTAGATCTTGTACCCCCTGAAGCTGCACAGCTTGACCTTCATGGTGGCAAGGTCAAGGCGGAAGATGGTAAAAAGCCGTATTGTCTCTTTAGTGTAAGAACTTGAAAGAAAAAAATGGAATCTGAAGGTTACAACAGACACTGGGAAAAGGGAATGAACTTATTCAAAAGGAAATAGTCACTGAGTTGAGAAGCACAGGAGGGGGAGTGGGGGAAAGACGGATCTAGGTATGCAAGCAAGGTGGTTTGGACAGCTGTGCTGTGCCTTTCAGCTGGTATATACAAAGAAGCAGTTAATGCTCTAGTTTGTTTCATTTCTTTTTTAAAAATTGTTTGTACTTTTTCTCTTCTTAATTGCATATACATTTCTCTTTTTTCTTTCTTCAATTTTATATGCATATATCTGGTAACATGAATAATTGGTTGGATGACAACACTATGGATTACAACAAATACAGTGAAATTCATATTATTTTGTTAAGTGAAATTCTGTGTCACTTTTAATTTTTTCTTTTCAAATTCTATTTCATACTCTCAAAAATTAAGAAAAATGTATAATAGATCTTGTGTATTAGAAAGAAATTATTTAAATAATGCCAGCACTTGGGAGGCTGTAAACAGGTGGATTACTATGAGTCTGGCCTAGTAGTGAGACTCTGAACACCCTGTAGACCCTTCTCTAAAAATATTAGAAAAAAAAAAAAAAAGAAATTACCTAAAAGAAAATGGGAATGTGGGAGAGAAAAGAGGAGAGAAGGAAAGGAAGAAAGGGAAAAGAAGAACAACTGAGAAAAGAAAGATAAAATGGATGCAAAGCTTTATAAATAAGGAGGAGTTGAAGGGAGGGGATGAGAATGGGAAAAAAGAGGTACAAAGATATGTCATGTGTATGTACAAATTCTCTATGATGAATGTGATCAATATGTACCAATGAATTTAATAAAAAAGAATTGGTATCCAATGATGAAAATATGTAATATAACCATTGTTAAATTTAAAAATAAATAAATTAATTAATTAAAAAAAAGAATTGGTGAAATATGGTATCAAATTGTGAAGCTTTTTCACTTTTGCAAAGCAAAGGCAAGAAGCAGTACAGAGACAGCTGCAGATGGGAGAAAAAATTGCCACCTGTTGCTTTGATACAGGATTAGTATCCGGAACACATTAAAAATAAAACACCAAAGGAATAGGTGTTTTATCAATATTTGTTGATTTACCCAATCAATAAATATGCAAGTCAGTCCTGAAAACAGTTCTCCAAGGAAATATAAATGCCCTATAAATATATGGGAGAACATTCTTGATGTATATAGCCATCACCAACATGCAAAACTACCACTGAGATTCCCACTGCAGAAGAAATGGTTGTCATAAAGAATACAAAATATAGGTGGAGCACAGCTACTCATGAAACTAAAGCAAGAGGATCACAAATTTGAGGCCAGCCTGGGTAACTCAGTGAGACACTGTCTCAGAACAAAATAGAGTAAAATAAAATGAAGTATGAGAGACATAGCTAGAGTGCTTGCCTCTCTGGGCTGAGTCTGTACCACAGGGGAAAAAAATAAATACTGGTGAGGAAGTAAGAGAATGGAAACTTTTACATTGTTGGCAAGAATGTAAATTAGTATAACTGGTATGGAAGTCAAGGTCGAGCTTCATCAGAAAGCCAAAAGTGGAACTAGCATGTGATCTGGCTACACCACCCTTGATGCATAACCAAAGGAGTCAACATCTCCAATACTATAGAGATACTCACATATCCATGTTTATTGTGATGTAGTTCACAATAGCCAAACTATGGGATCAGCCCAGGAGCTACTAACAGATGAAGGGAGAAAAACTGTGGTACATACAGCAAGTGGAGTAGTACTCAGGCACGTAGGACAACGAAATCATGTTATTTGCAAGGAACGGATGAAATTGGAGACCAACATGCTAAGTGAGACTTGGACAAGTATCACTTTTTTTTTCTCATAGGTGGGATCTAGGGGAGAAATGATAACATAAAAATATAGGGAAAATCATTGGAAAAGAAGAAGGCAGTTGAGGGAAGGAAACAGGAAGATAAGAGAAGTTGTGGGGGTACATTAGACAGGTCTCTTATCACTGGGATGCAAAATGCCTGACATCCTTCAATAAAAATTTTATTAAAGTAATGTCACAAAACCACACAAATCACATGTGTATAACTCTTAACATGTTCATAACATGGACACACTCTTGTAATTAGCACCTATCTCAAGAACAGAATGAGTTTTTTTTTTTTTTAATTTTTTTTATTTTAGCACAGGATCTCACTACACAGGTCAGATGAAGTGATTTTCCTGTTTCCAGCCTCCCAAGAACTGGGATTACAGGTGAGCACCACCACATCTGGTCTCAATTGCTGTTTCAGTGCACGCGGGGAGGGGGTGGTGTAGGGAACACCAAAGATCAGCCGCTGGTCCTTGCATCTGCCTATGCAGGTGCTTTAATTCGCTGAGCTATCTGGAGGGCCCAGAACGAGTATCTTGACACCTTACTAGTTGCAACTCATACTCACTCTTATCAGTAGCCACACTTTCATCTTCTCTTAGACATTAGCATTGCCTGTTGGAATTACATAATGTAGATTCTTTTGTTCCTGCCTTCATTCATATACATTGTGTCAGACTCATCCGTGAACATACACAACTTAAAGGAGGAAGCAGTTTATTTGGTTCATGATTTCAGAAGTTCAGTCACTTACCAGCTGGCTTCAAGGCAGGAGTATCACATAGTGAAGGGATGTGGCTGGAAACATGGAACCACTTCAGGAGACCAGGAATCAGAGCACAGGGGAAGACCACTGACAGATGTGTTCTTCAAAGGCACACACACTGTGACCCACTCTTACAGGTGTGCCCCTGTCTTAATAGCACATTTAGCTATGAGCTCCAGTAGATTATTCTACAAGGACTACAACCCCTGTAGGACCAATCACCTGTCCAGGAGATTCTTAGTCATATTGACAATTAAGGTTAACCAGTAATGGTATAAGAAGTAATCAAATGTGCCACATGTTTATATGAAAATGTCCAGTGAAACACATTCTTTTGTTTTATTAATAGGCATGAATTAAACATGCATACATAAAATCATGCATATAGAAACATACTTTTGGGACTTGGGGAAATAGCTCAGTGGAATAAATGCTTGCCTGGCAAGTGCATGGGCCTATATTCAATCCCTGGTCCCACAAAACAAAAAACAAAAAAACAAACAAACAAAGAAGCATACTTTTTTCTTTTGCCTTAGGCTCTAAAAGAATTCATGTTGAGCTAGAAATGTTGTCATTAGTACATTGTGCTTTATCTGCTATATTAGCAGGTTTGGAATCTAACACAGACCTCTGGTTGTTTGGTTTATTCAATCAAATAAAACAAAACATCTCAAGAGGCTTTCATTTTATGCTTTACACTATTCCAGGAACTGCCTCTGTGATTATTTAGGTTTGGTACTAAATATTTGAACTTATACAATAGTCACAAAAAGATTTATAAAGCTTTCATGAATTTCACTTGGGTTCATTTAAAACATATTTTTGGAAAAAATTCCCATCATTGTGAACAGAATTACCAAGAACTTGGGACAGAAGTGACCATAAGAATCCTCGAGCACGAAGACAACATTATGCAATGTATTAACTATTGTAAATAATAACAATAATAGTAATAATAATAATAAATTTAAAAAAGCAAAATCT
This sequence comes from Myocastor coypus, assembly GCA_004027025.1. NCBI lineage: Eukaryota > Metazoa > Chordata > Mammalia > Rodentia > Myocastoridae > Myocastor > Myocastor coypus. The sequence goes on along the minus strand of PVJA010014627.1, from coordinate 3,406 downwards.
GCTTTGAGGGAGCGTGTACCTTCCCCGTTTAAGATTGGAAGTAGCTCCTTATTCTCCTCACTGGCATTTTGTTCAATTACAGGTGTTCCTCATGTAATAACCTTGCTCCATTCTTACAAGTAACTCATGAACTGAATTGGTCTCAGTGAGGAATTGTAGATAGTATGGACAAGACAATATTCAGAACAAAGAAATGGTTAAGGGAAACTCTAGCTGATGATGCTGTTTTCATTTGTACGTCTCTTGCATCCAGTACTGTAATGTGTAACAGAACATAGAACTATAGTCCTACACTATACAATACAATCAGCAAGAATTACAGTATTACATGGACAGGGTACACCATAAAGAAAAGACACTGAGGCTTTATAAGCAAAATGCACAGCAGCAGCAGGCGCAGCAGCAGGTCGTGAGTCTGAACAGCACTCCACTGTCCTCAGTCCAAACAGTGGTTAAGCAGATAGGTTGTTCAATGAAGAGTATCTGTATTTCTGTTTAAGAAAATTACAGTATTTCTAAAAATGAAAGTAAAAGTACCACAAATGCAGTTGAGCTCAGAAACCAATTGCACAGTAACAGGAGAAGATAACTTTGGCCACATTCAGTTTCAATTGAAAGGTAAAATTAAACAATGTGTGGGGCCAGGGAGATAGGTCTGTGGCACAAGTGCCTGCCTGGCCAGTGCAAGGTTGTGACTTTGAACCCTGGTCCCACCACACACACACACACACACACACACACACACACACACACACACACACACACAAATAAAATAAATAAATAATAAAAATAAACACCAAGAAACAATGTGCATCTGGATTTTGTATCACAGATATGCAAAATAGATATTTTGAAAACCCTCTTGACAAAGTGGATGATTTATTACATTCAGCATTGTTTTTGTAAAGACTGGCTGTTTATTATAGGGTTTTGAGAGGTGTGAAATGTATAGTTTTCTTGAAAAAAAATAGAAAAGGTTTAGTGCCTCGTTAGTTGCTTGAGCTTTTTGTAAATTACTCAGAGTGCCATAGGAGGGTTAATTTGTTAAATAGCTAGCTCATGACGACATACCACATGTGCTAAGTGGTGGGGAGAGAAAACACGGAGTACTGTAGGGGTTGTCCTGCTCGAGGAAGAAGAAGGCTTTCTAGGTGCTGTGTTCAGCCTTCTGCAGAGCCACGGAGCACGCATGGCATGTTGGATCCCACCTGGGAGGGTCTCCGGGTCAGGCCTGCAGGGCCACCGTGCTGTCCTTGAGTCTCAAGGCTGATGGATGGTGGTGGGAGATGAAGGAGCAGAGCTGCTTCTCTGCAGAGCCACGGAGCACGCATGGCATGTTGGATCCCACCTGGGAGGGTCTCCGGGTCAGGCCTGCAGGGCCACCGTGCTGTCCTTGAGTCTCAAGGCTGATGGATGGTGGTGGGAGATGAAGGAGCAGAGCTGCTTCTCTGCAGAGCAAAGGGCAGATGCAGAAGAAAGCCCAGGAAAGCGCTGCAGTTAGGACTAAACATACGGACAGGCTGTGAAAGAGGTGTGGTACAGGGAGGAAATAGCACCAACGGAAACTAAGTAGTGAACCGTGGTAAACATTCTCTGCAGGCAGACTAACACCTCGTGGGAACAAAAGAACACCAGCCACGGAAAGAGCAACTGTAGCTCTTTGGAAATACCCAGGAGCCAGCAGATGATGGACAGGCAAGTGAGAAACATCAGGGGTGCTTAGAAAGGAGAAGTGGATCCTTTAGAGGAAGGATGTACCATTGGGAGGTGGCCACTGAACCTGGGTGCTCGGAGAGGGACTCTGAGCTGTAGGTTCCCACAGACCCCACCTGATATCATTAATGTTCCCCTTCAAATGTCCATCTTTTCATAGCCTGAAGCAAACAACTGAGACCCTGCTGTGTCTGTCACCTGTTGAAGCTGCCAGTCTCAAAGAAGGGATCAATTTTTTTCGAAATAAGAGCACCGGCAAAGACTATATCTTGTACAAGAACAAAGGCCACCTGAAGGCATGCAAGAATTTGTGCAAACACCAAGGAGGCCTGTTCATAAAGGACATTGAGGATTTAGATGGAAGGTACCGAGCATCCTTGGCTTTCTCCCTGGTGATTTTTCTGTCATTTTATTGATCTAGAAGTTTTAGATGAATCAATCCTCACATTATTTCCTGTAGTAAATTTCAAAAGTTTTTACTTTTCATTTAGAATCTCTGATCTCAGAACTGTACATTGTGCTTAGTTTTCTGTCCTGAGCTTAGTCTCAGCTTGTTATAGAGCAAAATGTCCAGGTTTCATACATCGCTGTGTTTGAGTGCTTGCCTGTGTGTGGGAAGGGGTCCCGGTTGCCTCTTAGAAGCCATTTCCCTGTCCCCCTGGGAGTTCAAGTAGGGCGTTCCAGGAGGCACATTTCCAAACCCTGTTGGAAAGCAGAAAGGATTTTCCTGGCAGCCTAGTTATAATTACAAGACAAAAGAGGCAGGAGCCCAGCCAGCACTGTCCTCCGCAGTGATTCCTCTGGTCATTTCTTAGAAGGACTAGCGCTTTTTCTGTTTTCCACCACAATGCAGCACATCTCTCCAGAGCATGGCAGTGAGGCTGGGACAGAATGGTTTTTCTGTAACTGCTGAGGAGATAGCAGTGCTGTCTAGAGGAGACAGAAGATTCTTGGGCTTCTGCTCTGTCAGCCTGATGCTGTGAGTGGCTGTTAGCCTTTTCCAAAGTTCTCTTCAGCCCAACTTAATCCATGTGGTGTTAGCTATTAGTGTAGGTCATTTTTTTTTTCTATCATTGTGTCATCAATCTTGTTTATCAGAGAATTTGTAGGCAGTTCAATGCTGGTCTTCTCAGAAGGAGCTGGGTAGTTGCTCAAAAAATCCCAGCCAAGATATATAAAAGAGGTGTTTGTCTGGCAAGCTTAAGGTCCTGAGTTTAATCCCCAGTTCCTCAAAAAAAAAAAAAAAAAAAAAGTCACCCAAGTCTAAAAATGTTCACACATTGGCGCGCTGACTTCCTTTGCCACACACATAATTTCCCAGCCCAGCTCTATGTATTAGATTTTTAAATGTTAACCATTGGCATACCTGGAGCTTGTTTAACCTTGCTGAATGGCCATATTGGCAAGGAAAGCCTGGGCTACACCATTAAATTTGCATTTCAAGTAAACAACTGAGGTAGTTTTAGGATATATTCATCCAAAGCAGGTGATAGGACATAATTTTAGCTGGCTGGACTGCTTTAGAAGAATCTGCAGGTAATTGACCAGCAAAGCTTCCAACATGGCCGTGTGTCTGGTAAATTGCAATCAGCTACAGACATTCTCCCTTCTTCCTATCAGAGCCTGTCATTCTGTTTTTTTTTTTTTTTTTTTTTTTTTTTTTTTTTTTTTTTTTTTTTTTTTTTTTTTTTTT
>PVJA010014626.1:0-46984 GCA_004027025.1 Myocastor coypus | reverse complement strand
AAAAAAAAAAAAAAAAAAAAAAAAAAAAAAAAAAAATTATGTGCTTTTGCTTCAATAACATCTGAGTGGGAATGTGTTGTTTAGAAAATTCTTCCTTATGAATACATTTAATACTCAATGTAATTTTTCTGACATATCTCATTATTATGATGTTAATTTAGAGAAAAATGATGAAATTTACAGGGACTAAATGATTTGCCAAAGTGAAGATGTACGATTCAGTCTCAGCTATCCTAACTCCAAATTCCATCTTATTTCTGTAAATGCCTGTACATGACTTTTACAAAATAAATCATATTTTAATCATTTATGTTTATCCACATAGCAAAAATAAAAATGTATTTTGTTTAAAGATACAAAACACCATGTTATTCTTTAAATACTTTTTGTCACTCAAATATATTTTATTTGGAAAAGTAAGATTAGATTAAAATATAAATTAGTATTTCATAAAATTACTTGAAAAATAAGTGTTTATTTTTTAAACTATACATAGTGAGAAATATTGAAGAGAAATTATCTTTCCCTATTAAGAGACTGAAAAATGTAGTTATAGAAGTTAACTGAGAAGAGGGCCATGACTCTAAAGCTACACTGGTCAATTTGGTGAACAATTAAAGTGTAGGGATATATAGCTAAGAGGTAGTACTCTTGCCCAACATGTGTCAGTGAATCTGTGGAGGAAGAGAGGGAGGGAGAGAGTGAGGGAGAGACAGAGGGAGCGAAGAGAGAGAGAGGGAGGGAGGGAAGGAGGAAGGAGGGAGGAAAGAAGGAAAGGAAGGATTTCCTTCTGTCATAAATGTCTCCAATTTTCTCTTTGAGGTCAATCTTTTTCAGCAGTTGGTTTATCCAATTTAATCCACTGTGTAGTAATTTTTGTCAGTTCTAAAGTTTCCTATGAATTAAATCACAGTCACAGATATATTCTCGCTTGTAGACAAATATAATCCGATAACTAATACTTACCTAAATGTAGTTATTATATTTATCTTTCACTCTGTGCCATACTTTTTCTTTCTATGTAGATTTTTTGAAATAGAATTTTTAATTTTCCTCAGGTCAAATTTATCAATTTATTCATGTAATTACTTCCCCTGAATGTCTATAATTGTTTTATGAATATGAATGACTATTGATAACAAATATATATTTAATAATGAATACTAACATGATTTTAGTTCTAATTAAGATTCCTTCAAGTCATGACTCACATTGGATTGAAAACCCAGAGTTTTCACTACTATAAAAATCAATTTTATAGTACATTTCATCAAATAATTATTGAATACATTTGTCATATACATTTTTTATTTTATAATTTATTTAAATCCTTTCTACAAAATAAATTTTAGATATAAAATTATTTGTTCTAATATATAAATTTGTGACATTTCAAAAGTCTGATCTTGAAAATTTGTGATGAAATAGACTTATTATGAAATATTTGTGTTTATGAGAAGAATATATACCACAAAGAAAAATACATTCAAAGACAGTTTTGAAAATTTCAAACCCTACAACAAAATATATTATGTGTTTGTTAAGTTGAACTGTGCTATAATAATGACAAACTCGTAATACATTTTGAGCCTGTAAAATATGAACTTGCAAACATTTACAAATAAAAATAACATTGACCTATTTATACTTTTAATTTTTCTAAGTGGAATTTAATATATTCATCATTATACAATGAAATGATAAATGCTATGTTAGGGGTCCAATTGACACTGTTCATAAAAGTATCAGAGAAGAAAAGGTACAATGACCTACACTGCCTTTGTGCTAGCCGTATGCTCTTCTATCTAAAGGATATCCATATTTTCTAAAATTTCTGACATTATATTGAAAAAATTAATTATTTTTATCATTTTGTTAAAATTTATTGTTAGTATCTATTTAATTATTTTGAAGTTTTTTAAACTTAGACTACATACTTATCCATGGCATATTGGTAATGGCAAGCCTTTTATTTATTTATGTATTGTTATTTTTAATTTTTATTTATTTGTTAATTATTTTTTGTGGTACTGGGGATTGAACTCAGGACCCTGTGCTTGCCAGGGAAGTGCTTATTTGACTGAGCTATCTCCCTAACCCTGACAAACATTTTAGAGATGGAGTGCTGAACTGCAACCTGAAACCCACTTAAGTATCCCAAAGCACCAACTCTGCAAATAAACCTGAACAATAAACTTTTAGTGTAGAAAATAACAACTCTCTTTCAACATCATTTTTTTAAAGTGAGAAACAGTAACACAGATGCCATAGGCTTGTCACCACTGCTTTATATGAAAGGAAAATGTAATAAATCATGCAACTATTATAAAAAATGCAATTTTTCCAAATTAGCTTAATTTAATATAGTAACTTGTGTGTACACACACCATACATTACAGACATCCATCCCACTAAGAAAAAGATTTCTTGGTATCCAAATGAAGCTAGTATGTTTAATAAAAATTAAATTCACTTTGCACTGAGGTCCTATGCTTTATGTTTACAACAGTAACTAAAAGTTATTCCTACGCAATGCACAAAAGCTAAGAAAATACCAAGAACTTCAAAAACCATTTAATGTTTAAGACACATTCACATAATCAAAATATAGTAATAAAATTGGCGATATGGCACAATGTTATTAATCATCTAACTTACATCAGAAATGACTTTGAATTTATGCTAGCATAGAATTATGTTATACTTTAGCAAAGAGTTTATAATATGTAGGCACAAAATAATATAAAGCAACTGCAATTCAAAGGTAAACACAGGTTTTCAAAGTCAGAATTTCTCTAATCTTGGACATAACAGAGATTTTAAGGCATGTTTGTCCAATGTACATATGCTCTTCCTGTTGCATGTATTTTAATGTATGAATCATAATTTTGTCTCAGAATTACCAGTGTGCTTAGAAGCCAATTTGCTTGTTTTCAGTAAGAAGATGCTATGATTCCTTTACAATGTATGGGTTCCCACTTAATAGGCCAAAGAAGAAACTTGGAGTATTTCAAACAAATTGAACACTTAAATGAAGCAAATATTTTGCTTAAATTAGGCAAATAAAATCCATGAGACAGGGCATGGTGGTGCACCCCTATAATCTTAGCACTGGGAATACTGAAAATAGGAGGATCATTCCAAGTTTGAGCTGTGTAGTGAGACCCTGTACCAAATACATTAAAAAGTAAAACAAAACAAAACAAAAAATTCTTGACACATAATACATGGGGAACAATGTTTTATTTTTCTTTCTTGGTACAAATGGGTAACAAGAAATCTATCCTCATAAGTGCAATTACACTATTATTTACAAACTAACAATTGTTAATTATAGGCACAGTATTACAGAACAGAATTCTAGAATATTTGAAACTTGAATATTCATCATGAGTATTTGAAACTTTATTTTGATTCCATTCCAACTCTCCTGCTGTAATCCCCTAGCCTTTAGCATCTCTGTTTAAATTTTTGATTCTGTGAATTTCATATTTTACATGCTTCCTATAAGCAGAATCTTTTTTTAGTTTTTGCCTTTTTTTTGAGTCAGTCTCACTATGCAGTTCAGGATGGACTTGAGCTCACATTTTGTAGCCCAAGCTGGTCTCGAACTTGCACTGATCCCCCTGCCTCAGCCTCCCAAGTGCTGGGATTATATGTGCATGCCACCACAGCCTGGCTTATAAGCAGACTCTTGTGGCGTGTATTTATATGAATGGTTCATTTCATACAAGGTTCATTCATATTGCCACAAATCATATAAGTTTATTTATGCCTGGATAATATTCCACACTGTTCATATAGAACATTTTCTTTAACTGTGCATCTACTGATAAGCATTTAGGTTATTTAAACATTTTGGCCATAGACAATAATTCTGTAATGAATGTATAAATGCAAACATTAGATAATAATTAATATACCTAGCTTTACCTTACTTAATGATAAAATGTAAAGAAAAAGGTTATTACATAATTTAAAATTAAAATAATTTCCAATGTTAATGTTTCTGATAGGTTTGATAGATTTGGTAATTTTCAATGTCAGAAAGCTTAAAGTCATCCAGAAATACTATACAAACAAGTTGACAATATTAAGATCTGAGGGCCTGTGAGATAGTTTAGCGGACTCAAGTGTTTGCTTAGGCAAGCTCAGGCAAGCACAGGGAATATGGTTGGATCCCTAGCACCACATGCTGCATCAGAGCATGGCCACAGTGGCACATGCCTGTAATTCCAGCGCTGGGAGGCTGAAAGCAGGAAGATCACCATGAGTCCAGGCTGCACAGTGAGACCCTGCAACAATCAAATGCATTTAACAAATCTGAAATACCAGCTGATACTGGCATAAAAGTTTAATCCTCTGGCATGTCTGCTTCATGGAATTTCTCCAGCTGTTTCCCACATTCCTAATTCATTCATCCCATCTCATTGCACCAACACAAATTATTACCTACTTAGAAGTCAAGTGTTGAAATTCAACTTTAAGACAGGAAGACTAGTAATTGCCTGTCTAGTACTTAAAGAAAAAGCAATCGGTTTCTCACTAAATGGATAAGAGTTTTGCTGGAGATCTAGGAAGTGCTGAAACAGTGTAATTGCACTAAAATCTTTTCTCTAGAAGAATAGAGTCTTAAATGAGTATCTCTTATGTATTCCACATAACAAGTAGCAATCATTCAACCCCATATTGCCTGTTCTTTCTGAATAGTACCTAACCAATGAAGGTCTAATTTAAGCTAAAGAATTTCTGCCCCAACAAATTGAGAAAAAGAAAATCTTTCGCTAACATAATGTTTTATTTAATGTCATATGTTAGGGTTTATGAAGTATAAAAACTAAGCAAGCAGATATGTTTATATTCATAAAAGTTCAAGGACCTTTTAAGATTTTCAATAGATTTGTGTCCATATGCTATGTGATATTAGCAGAAAATACTCTAAGATCAACATTTTTTACATGAGAAAACATATATCATAATGATATACAATTTAGTTGTCCAAGTTCTACATGAGTCAAGTTTGAAATCAACGGTACTTGTCTAAAAACTTATTGGAAAATTTAAAATGAAGCAACATATCATATCTCACTATTGGTAATAATAGCTATTATAAAGGTAGAGATATTACAGATACATGGTGCTAGCTTTATTGTTAAAAGAATAAAATAAGGATTCTATGAAGTACAAAAAATGAAAGTTTATAATGGACCAGTGGAAGTCAAAGTAAATTCAACATAAGAAACGTCTTTAGGTGCAGATTTAATACATTTGAGTTTTGAAGGAAAGTAAAAATGTAGTTACTGAAGTGTATTAATTGAAGTATGAATGAGGACTAAAGAGATAGCTCTGTGGTCTAAGTACCAGCATAGGAAATGCAAGGACCTGCGTTTAATCCCAGGCACCACATGCCTTGCCAACCCCGAAAATGGGAGTTGTGATGCACACCTGTAATCTCAGCACTGGGGAGGATGAGACAGGAGAATCAATACGAGTCTGAGCTGAGTATTTAGAACCTGTACCAAAGAAACAAATAAATAAATATGAATGAAATGAGTAATATTAATTTATCCTTTAAGCATGCTATCCTTTCTTGTAATGGTATACCTGTTAAAAATTGTGCTTAGAAGAAGAATAAAAATTAGCCAATTCGAAATACTTCTCTATGTAGTCATTACTCACTGTGTTACAAAAGATTTATCATAGAAAGGTAGTTTCTAATGTCAAACTCAATATTTTCTGTATATTTATTTCAAATTAATTGACATTATTTCAGATAACTATGCCATATAAATTGCTGATAAAATTTAAATGCCTTAAAATATTACACATTAATATAAAACATTTAGTAAGCTCTTTTTATTATAGCATTAAAATGAATAATAAGGGCCAGTGAGACAGCTTAGTGGTCTAAAGCACTTGCCTAGGCAAGCTTAGGCAACTGGAAGGACCACAGTTCAATTCCTAGCACCAGATGCTGCACCATCCTCATCCCCAATTCAGGCTGAGCCAGCCATAACATACATACATACATACACTGCATACATGCATACATACAAACATACATACATACAGTTTTAAAAAATGAATGATATATCTTCCAAAGGAGACATTCTTTGGAAAAATGTCTCATATTGTGTCATATTCTCTCCAATTAAATACAATGAAAAAATGTTTTCTAAATCATATTTCTGAGGCTAAATGATGTTCTTGAGACTTTGTGAGCAGCTATACATACATCTTTATTGATTTTAATAAATTTCTCCTCCAAAATTTGAAATTTATGTAATTTTCATATAATTTTAAGTATAATTATGGTTTAAGGCTGTCTTTTGATAAACATACATTTTATTTTACAAGCCTCTCTTTTTGCTAATACTGTGATGCTAAACTATATAAAATATTTTGACTATAAACATCCTTTTAACTTTAAAATTCATCTAAATATGTAATCTATAATAAAAAGTAAATCCTAATTTTAAAACATGTAAATAGCATTCAATATAAGCTCAATTATGTTAAAATGATTAGAACAAGAGCAAATAATATGCATAAATCACTTGTACTTACACCAAAATCTTAATATTAAACAGTATCTGGCAGAATTTCTGAAATGAATTAAAGTAATTCCCGAGACCAGTATGCCATATATAACATATACTGAAGGATGTTGTATTTTTTTGTATGTGATACACAAAGAGAAATTTCAAAGAAAAGGTTGTATGAAAAATATTAACATATAAAGGATACTTGGCTACAAAAAACATTCTAATCTTTTTTATTAGGTCCCATGAGAAAAACTATCAATCTTTGTAGGTAATATCCTACATGCTAGCATATTAAAACAAGATAATACATGATAATGATAATAGTACTGCAATTATTAATGAAATCAATGCTGAAGCCACTTCTACAATTGCTCAAATAGAACATTTGTTAGAGTAATGAAAAATATAAAGTGTAATTGCATCTTTTTGTTTCTGTTTGTGCAATAAATTCTCTCTGAAAATCCTAGGCTTCTTTTCTTCTATAAGCATGATGCTAGTTAACCTCCCACAGAGCCTATTCGATCCTCAGTCTATAACAATTTACTGCTTTGTCCATCCTCCTACAATAACTTCTGCATCCCCTGTAATAGCCCCTATTGAAGCATGCCATTGATTTTGATTCATACGTTCTCTCCATTGTAGTGATTTCCACACAGGAGAAAAGCTATTCTGAATCTGTAATATTAGGATTAAGTCACTAACAATACAAAACTGAGTATAATTTTTACAACTGTATATAATGTTTGAATGTTCATATTCATAAACATTTTAATCACCTACTGTTGTAGACACTGACTCAGGGGCTAGAGATATTGCCTCCTTTAGTGACACAGCTCTCAATGAGTTTTATATTCTAACTAAAACAGGTTCATAACATGCTCTTATGGTTTATGTCTAGTTGTCCCCTCAAAGCCTCATGTAATCATGCGGTTGAGATTTCTAGAGTTTGCGACTTGATCCATGATCCACTGGGACTATGTGTTTTAGTACTGATGAGATTATAGGTCTGAGTACTGCTGGGAATTATAGGTGTGGCCTGAGGTAGATAATCTAAGGCAAGAGCCTGATGTAATTTAGAGAGAGACAGACAGACTGAAGCTGTTGCTCTCTGCTCCCCTGGTTGGTCAGTTGCCTCTGTCACCATATTGCTGCTGTTCTGATGCCATGAACTGCTCCTCTCTGCCATGTGCCTCTCTGGCTTGGAGCCAGCCAAATATGGAGTGAAACCTCCAGTAACTGTGAGCTAACTAAACCTTTCCTTCCTTCATTTTAGGTGTCAGGTATTTGTCCTAGCAACGAGAGAAGAGTAGCTAAGACATATGCATATGGAAAGATAGATATCACAGAGTTAAAAATGTGAATCCTTCAGTGGTTTTTTAAAGAAGATCTCTTTGAGATAATAGTATTGGAGCTGAACTCTAAGGAGGTGATATTTCATAATGAGAAAGAGCCAATGACTTCAAAGATTTGAGGAAACAATAAATGAAGAAGCAACAACAATAAATACAAAAGCTTTAAAGAATCAATCACTCTTGAATTGAGATAATTTAAATGACTTTCAGAGTTATCCATTATACAACATTAATTAACTCTAATTACTACTCTAAAGAAAGTAGAGTTATGCTTCTTTATTATGAGTGTGTTAACTAAAGGAATTTTCTTAGGGACCCTTTGTAAATCTCTTCTCACTTTCACCATTTTACAGTAAATTTAAAAGTAAGAAATGATTGCTGAACATTGAATAGATATTGACATAAAAAGAATAAATAGCTGCCATATAAACTCTAGCTTCTATATGAGAACAGTGAAAACAAAGGATAGTGACATATTTAGAGCAAATATTCATATAAAAATTTTAAATTTTCATGTGGACAACAACATAATATGAATTTAAATGTAGGCATCTATTAGAGCTACCGGGAGGGCAGCACAGAGTCACTCACAGTAGATGATGGCAATGGTGTTGTGGAAACCCTCGTGCCCACTTTCCGGTGTTTATTTCTGACATTAGCTGTTTTGACCTATATATTTCAGTTGATGTCATGTGTATGTGTTTGGTGAGTATTATTACTTGTTCTCCAGTTTTGTGAATCTAAAGAAAAGATAGTGAGTGGGCTCCCCCCCCCCACCCATTTCTCTTCCTTCTTGACTGCAGGAAGACAGAAAAGCGTGAAGAACTGAGGCTTTTCCTCACAGAGAGCTTTGAATTATTTGATGCTTAAATAACTCATATGGGTCTATAGGTCACTAGGAAACGATAATGGGATAACATTTTTAAATAGTTTACCTCAAAAAAAAAAAAAAGTCCAACATCAGCCTTCTAGTTTGACTGAATAATATTTGAAAAACTTGAGAATAGAAAATATTCGAGTTTCGTCTAGATTTGCCTTGCAAGTGAGCAAGATTTAAGTAGACATTAAAAGTGTGGTAAATGAAAGTATTTATCTGTATAATGTAAAAGCGATGCATAGCATGTAAGTCTAAGAATGTGAAAAGGTTTCAAGAATATAAAATATTGTGAAACATTTTATTTTATTTTACATTTACTAATTAGAAAAAGCTATCAAGTACATTATTATTTTATTCTACTTTATGTGAAGGCCACAGCAGTACTCGGTATATAAAATGCCTTCAAAAGCAGAGGGTACTGGGAAGGGCAGACAAGTATCAAATAAAGTTCCATAAGGAGGGTCGGTACACACGCAGTGCAAAGTTTCTGAGGAGTAACAGGCAGATACAAAGCCATCCACCCTTAGTCTGTAGCTATGCCATGAGTTTTATGGTTCTCTTGGAGATTTGTTCACACCCAGGTGTGCCAAGTTGCCATTTACTTAAAAATGAAATTCAGAAAATGGAACCAGAATAAAACTCTGAACCCAGAGGGCACGCTTAATACTCTAGCCATCTGTACTCTCTGGGAAGGAAAGCCTCAGTTCTTCACCCGTGTCTTCCTGCAGTCAAGAAGAAAGAGAAACGGAAGAAAAAGCCCACTTATCCTAAATTCTCCTGTAGATTGTAAGTTTCTTCTCTATAGGGGTTTCTTCAGGCCTTTTAAGAATTAGCTTCAAATTCCTAAACACATAATACTACAACATCCTTCAATAGTAACTCAAACATTGGTTTGCACTCTGAGAAAACACAGTCTTTAAACCTGTAACTGGTATCAGCAGATCAGTATAAAAAATACAGTACCAACCTACATTGGTATATTTCTATATTAAGAACTTCAAAATATACTTATCACTGAGACCATAGTCCTTGCATTAGTTTTCAGTCCTGCATGTAAACATGGTTAGATAATTAGATAAAATACATCGATCATAAATTTCTGTAAAAGCAAAATAAAATATCTTCTTTAAAAAACAAAATGCTAAGCTATTACTGTATTGTCTCCAATTTTATGAAAATGGAATAACCATATGGGTGTTGCCAGTCCTGAGTTTACTGTAGTAAAAATGGCCCTAGTTCTTGGTTAAATTCAGCAACCAATCCACTCTCTTCAATAGACAGATCTCTTCTAGTACTGCCGACAGATTTGCTTTAGGTGGTATTCTGCCCATTAACAAAGTTATGCACCAGAAACTAACCAGTGTCACAATACTGTGTCACAAAAAGTTTTCCATCAGGAGTGGGATCTGAGAAAGCAATTTCTTCTTTACTCAAATATGAGCCATATATAAAGGTACTCCTCAGGCATCTGATCATGCGGGATGCTATTTTCTGCTGGTGCATCAGGCTGAACATCCATATCCAGCTAATGCCGCATATTGTAGGCTCTGGCAACGTTGAGCAGCACCAACTTTGAAATCTGACTTTTTCTTCTCCTGACCTGATAACTGGAAGTGTCTCTGCTATGACTCTGTAGCCCCATTGGATATGGTCTGCAATTAAGCAGCCTACTACTTTTTTTGTCATTAGAAATAAAGAGAAATGCTTTAGTTCTGGAATAGCACATCAGCAGAGACTGCTGGAAACCTAGATCATTATCAACCATCTCTCTAATCTCGTCAGCCTTTTTCAGAGCATACTTTGGGTCTTCAGGAAGAACCATTATTAGCCTGCCATCAAGGTACACAGCCAGAATTCTTCCTTTTTTCCATCCCACATATTTTACAGCACTTATAAACTGTTTCATCTTCTGGACTTGAAACTGTGTAAAGCATTCCACAAACATTACAGGACACTGTTCCAAATCGTTTTTGTCCAGCATCCGTGACCAACCTTTGAAATTGTTATCTACAAATGGGAACTACATTTAAGCCAAGAATGATTTTCCATATTATCACTGTCTTTAAATGTTTGGTTATTGAGTTTACTGTGCTCTTTGGGAGCTGAACCTGGAAATTTACTGTCTCCTGTATCAATTTTTGTTTGATGGAACAGTGTTGAAACAGCAGTGGCATTTTCTAGTTGACTGTTTCCAAACTTGAATTCCAAACATGAGCTGAAATTTTATGTGATGTTGATTTAAAAGATTTTATCTGATTACCCAATGACACTTGAGGAAAAAGTTTTATCACATTATTCAAATGATAATTTCCAGATACCCTTTTTGTGGCTTTAGTAATTTCAAGTGTAACATCATTTGTTGTATGATTTTTGGTCCGGTGCCGAAAGAAACGACGAGAAGACCTGTAGCTTCAGAGGACTCACTGAGATTTCTCTTTCTCAGTGAGCCCAGAGCCTCAGAAGGCTCTTCTTTTTATTTAGCATTAAAAAAAAAAGGCTAAAGAGTATGCATCACTACTTTAATAGATACAGCATATTCCGGACACGTAGCTCACGCAAATACTAACAGATATGTAGCTCACGCATGTGCTTCCAGACATGTAACTCACAAATAATACTTTAAGCAGGGGAAGAGGCAACCACTGGTGTCACGTAAACAAAGAACAGGACATCCATGGGAAGAGCCACCATCTGCAACCTTGAGCCCCAGCTTTCTGGGAACCTCAGGCAACAGAAGGCAGCCCCCCCCCCCCCCCCCGGCTCTGTCTATAATTCAAGGACAGGGCACCCACAGGCAGAGCTCCCCCATGAAGCTTCAGGCCTCAGCTTTCCGAGATTCCTGAGCAACAGAAGGCAGGCCTTCCTGGGCTCTGTCTATAACTCACTGCTTCTAGGGACACCAACTGGTCTTCAGTCTTATTTCTATATCACTACAATAATCATTAACCTTAACTTCTTCAGACTTAATTTCTTTGATTTTTTTCCTGTTGGCCAGTTACATTTTGGTCATGTTGCTCAATCTCTAAATATGAGTTATGAGTCATTGGAAGATGTATTTTTCAAACTGGTGGTAAAAAATCCAGTTCATAATAGGCCAAATTTAGGGTGAACTTGAGGGTCCAACTTACTTCGCTATACAGAGTTAAATTTTAAAAGTTTAATTTTAGTGCAGTTGGAGTTCTTTTTTTTTTTGTCTTTTTGAGACAGGGTCTTGCTGTGCAGTTGAGGCTGGCCTTGAGCTCACTTTTGTAGCCCAGGCTGGTCTCGAACTCGCACCAATCCTCCTGCCTCAGCCTCCCGAGTGCTGGGATTACAGGCATGAGCCACCACGCCCGGCTTGGACTTCTTCTTAGTTAATCCGTTTATTCCCTTAGTATACATTTCACAAGCTTGTTTTCCTACTGGAGAAGAAGTGACTGCATTGCACATCCTAACCTATTTCCTTCTGATGAAATATTTGTCTTTCACAATCAGGGTCCTCCTTTTTTTTTTTTTTTTTTTTTCTGTAGGTATCTCCTCTATACTTTCTGGTTGGGGGGATTCTTTTTTTTACCTCTACAGTATCTGACTAAATTTAACCAGCAATTTCTTCACAGAGCTGGAGAATACTATCTCATTTGCTCTGTCCTGCTTGCTCCGACTCCTCTACACTTCGTTCAGGCCCTAAAGGAGGTGAACTTTTGGAGGATTTTGTGCTTACATTCACTTGTGTACGAACTGACTTCAATTCATTCTTTTTAGAAATTACTGATGTAGTCACTTTTGATCTTTTTGTTTCAGAATTTACAGGCACAAATTTTGTTTCTTTCCTAGTTTTTTTTTTTTTTTTTTCTAGTACTTTTTTGAAGACATTTTTTAGGTCTTTTTACACTTTCAGAGCTACGAATGTTAGTTGTGTGATGCTCTACTTCTTGATGTTTTGTTCGTTTGTTTTCCCTTTTGGAGAGTTTATTACTTCATTAATTATTGAATATTCATCCTCTGTAGAATCAGACTTTATTTCCAGGACTTTTCTTTTCATGTTTTTTACTCATTTTACTTTTATCTGACTTAGTTATTATTACAATACTCTTTCCTTGTTGGTAGCAAACTCTGTTTAACACCTTGAACTGGACCGTGCACATCTCTACTGCGCAAAGACCTTGTTGAGCATTCCATCAACTGTTGCAGTCTTTGTGATCTCCAGTTAAGCTGCTCATTGGCTTTAGGGGTTTCATCTAATTTTTTCTGACATAATTTTCTTTGCATAGATTCTTGTTGTGAATGTCCCTTTGAAGTTAGCAGATGTTTACAGAAGGATTGAGTAGCTTTTTTTATCAATGGAAGATGCTTTTGATGACCTTGTACTTATGCACATTCTCAACTCAGGCTGATTTATTTTACTTTTGCTGTAAGATTTAACCAGTGACATCATCTTCCTTTGAATCTGCCTTTTTGATTGGATTGTTCTGAGAACCTTCAGTTTCTATTTCTGAATTCTTATCTTCACTTTCTTTAATTGTTAGAGGACTCTTCTTTTGATTTCTCCTCAATGGACATCACTCCCAAGTAATGTTTGCCTTTTCTGATTAGCTTTTCAGAGGATTTGTGTGTCCTATTGTGTGCAAATGGTAACTACCTAGTACTGAGGAGTAGGACTTAGAAATAAACTTTAACTCATGCTAGCATACATTTTCAACGAATACTAGTTTGTTTCAGGTACAATTTCTGTCTGTCATACTAGAGCATGAAAAGAGCCAGTATGAATGCTGAAAGATAGTTGTTTTTGTTAACAAGACAGAAATGTGTAGAAAATCTAATTCTAATTTTATACTTTTAGAAGCTTTTTATGAAAAGAAACTTAATTCACAGTCTGTTTTGTTAACTTTTTTTTTTTTTTTTTTTTTTGTGGGACTGAGGTTCAAACTCACGACCTTGCACTTGCCAGGCAGGCACTTATGCCACGGAGCTATCTCCCCAGCCCTGTTTTGTTAACTTTTAATTAATGTTAGTTTCAGGCCTAGCCCTACTGCTGGAGGGGTCATTTATCACTGACCTATTTTGACAAAATTGTTGATTTTTTTTTCTTCTGGAATCTATAATTACTGAATTTTCACTCATTTGAAACATTATCTATGGCTAACATGCTTCCTTCCTTGCTTGGTTAGTCTGTTTGCAGTTCTTGTTTAATTTCCTTTGCTTCATAAAATACTCTATTGATGCAGAATTACTTTTGTGCTGTCATTTAATTCTTTTCCCACAAGACAGAATTGATGTTTCAGCCAGCATAACCCATGAAAACTTGATAAAACGATTCCTTGTAACCTGCTTTTTATACCTAAATAACACATTCCTGAGGTGGAAATGATGTATTACTTTGTAAGTTGAGTGGTGAAGGATTCTTCTAATTGCTATCCGTACATTTGGGAATCTCCCCTCTGCTTGGCCATGAGTCCGGCTGCAGCTGGCAGCAGCCGCACATCCGAGTCTCATATAAAACATTTTAAAATGTAAAAAGGATTAGTAAGTTTAAAAATCAAGCTTATTTACACATTATAGTTATTTTAAAAATATTTGTGATATAACAGAATTTTGAAATAAAATAGCTCTAATTAATATATTGTATTACTTTGATATGGCTAAATTTGTCAAAATATCAAATAATGGTATGAGCTTACTGGCTTTTTGCTGTTATATGATTGCATATTTGCATGAATTTTATACATTTAGATGTTCAAGTGAATATTCAAAGTAAAACAATTGTCTTTTTTCAAAGCCCATTTATTTATTTTCTGAGACCACTACCATGAAGAAAAACCCATACTTTGATCATTGCCTTAATAGCTTATGAAGGAAACTTAGCTTCAGAGAGATAAAAACTAAGGAAGATATTGCAACCACAATGCTATTCGAGATTCTATAACTGAAATACTGTTAAAATGTATTAAACTACTCAATTTATGCATCATAAGGTTGTTAGAAAAAGAACTGCTTTTTCCTGAGTGGATTTATTTTCTATCACATGAGGAAGAGTTCACATTTTATAAATAGACTCTGTGTATGATTTTCCCTTTCCTATATGCCAGCTTGTCAGTTGGACAATTTATTTAAATGTACTGAATCTCAATCACTTCATCTGTTAAATGAGGATACTATGCCATACATTTTTCTGAATATTTTATTAAATTATTATAAATCTTCAAAATACTGTTTAACATATGAAAAGAATTACTATAACATGTCATTATTATGCTTTTTTATTTGTAAAGAAAATCTCAATTAAACATGATAATCAGGTAAATTATGTAAACTTATATTAATTTGCATTAAGTTGTCTATTTCTAAATTCAGCATTCAAAACAGGACAGATTTTTTTTTTTAAATTTCATGCTATAACTAACTGATGAGAATATTTAGAAATATACTGTGTGCTTCACTGGTAACATTGCTAAAGCAAAGCATACAAATCTTAGGGTAGAAATCTTACTAAAATTAGTTTCCAGAAATTGTTTTATCAATTGTGTTTAACCACATGTGATGGCATGTGTTATGCTGTGTTATAACTGTATTGCCCCAAAATGAAATATTCCATTTTTGTACCTGTTAAATTCTACTTTGGGAGGCTAAAGGTTTTAGTGAGGTTCCTGTGCATCAAAGAATAACATTAAAAGAAATAATTGAATTATAATAAAATTATAATAAAAAATTCTTGCAAATACAGAATGTTTTAGGTACGGTTGAGTGCCTATGATTTGTTCAGAATATTTTTGACTTATATAATGTAGGAAATTAATTTATGAATGACTTCAATCACTCCTTCATTAGTGAAAGAAGCATCTCTGTCTTATGTATATGATAGTGGCTGATTACAGTAGATACACAAATGAAAAAATGAGATCACATGCTGTTCCATTCATCATGCCTATAAACTAAGCTAAACAAGTTGCAGTATAAAAGATCAACATAAAATTTAATTGTATTTGTGTAAATTTTCAACAAAAGTATAAAAATGAAATGAAGAACCCACTGCATTTATAATTATATCAAAAATAAGATATGGTTGAATGTACAAGAGAAATGCAAAATCTATGTATTAAAATTAAAATGTCTGTTGGAAAATTTTAATGAATACATGAAAAATGGAAAAAAAAATCATTTCATATTCATGATTCAGGAATCTAAGTATTATTAGGATGATGACAATGCTGCCAGTTGATCTACAGATTCAACGCTATTTTTATGTAAATGTAACATTATTTCTCCTTTGATTTTTCAGGTTGATTGCAAAAATCCATATGGGTTATCAAGGAACAAAGCAATGGTGAAAATATTACAGCTTTTGAAATGACTCATATTTTTTGGTTCCACAGTATTCTACAAAGCCATACTAAGGCATATAAATACTTTCAACTGACTAGATATATAAGACAATGAATATAATTGAGAATCCATAATAAAATATGTTTATGTCCAGTTAACACGATGTGAGTTATAAGATCATTTCTATCACAAATGTCAAATTTTAGGATCAAATTTAATATACTGAAATTTGAAACTTACATAGAAACAGAAGTTAAATCACAATTGATCAAATGCCAAAAATTAAAAGCTAAAATTATACACATTTACACAGAAACATACAAATAATTTTCTTTACTTTGGACCTGGTGTTAGAGCCTTAGAAATGATCCTAAAAGCTTGGGAAGGAAAACAAAAATAAAAGATAAGTTGGTTTTATCAAACTAAGTTTTTTTTTTTTTCTATTTAAATGACTGTAAGGAGAAGTGAATGGACAAAAATCTACACTTACAGGTTGTAATTAACTAATATAAAAGTGAAAGTGAGATCAAAAATTAAGCAAAGACATACAAATAACCATGTTAAAAGTGGGTGAAATATTTGGGTAGATATTTCCTCCAAGAAGGTATGTAAATGACTACATGTACATGAACAAGTCAGTCCTTAGAGAACATATCAGTCAGTACTCACTTGAGAAACAGATTTGACACAAGATATACAAGTATGTAAGAATATACAGGATTGTCTTTTGCTTGTCACTCACAGAGCCAGGTGTGGAAGAAAGCAAAAGATCTATCTGGATGCTGAGACACAAAGGATCCAGTCAAAGGCTGGAGGTCATTTCAGCACCCGCTGGGAGCCTCTATCAGGAGGCTGAAGGGTCTGCAATGTAGCACAGAAGTGTTTGTGCTGGAAACTGAAGAATTTTCACTGGAAGACAGGAGACAAAACCCAAGGTGAAGGTGCAGACTGGAGCTCCTGGGAGGGAAGAGGGAAGAGACCTGAGTCATTCTTCTTTGTTTCTCCATTTTCTTTTTAGTCCTTCTAATAAAACATTTATTTTCCTAGAGAAATAATTTGTTACACTCCATCATAAGACGTATGTTCTTTAGACAGCTGGACAAACAACAGTAATATAAACATACTGAGATGCTGAAGCTTTGATATTTTTATAACCTTTACAAAGCAACCCACACTGGACATTACAAAAGGAAAATTCAGCTATTAGTGATTGAAACACCAAATTCTGTTCCACTGAGATGTCCTGGAACGATTCAGAAGAATAAATAGCAGGCTTAGCTGTTAATTAATACTGCTGGGAGAAAAATGCTTCACAACTTATTCATACAAAACCATAATTCATAATCAGCATGAGCCTTTGTTTCTCTTTTATATCATTGAGGGGACAAGCTGTCCTAGGGGGAGTTTTCTTCCTTTTTTTTTTTGTACAGGGTCACACTGTGCAGCTCTGACTCAGTGATCCTCCTGTTTTGCTGAGATTACAGGTGAGTGCCAGCCTGTGTGGTCTCTGTGGCCTGCTCAGTGCTTAGGGTGCAGGGCTGGTATGGCATGTGGTGCAGGGGATCAAAGCCCAATCCCTGCACTTGCCTAAGCAGGCATTTAGGACACTGGGCTATCTCGCCAGCCCTAAGTTTTCTGTCTTTAATAAATTTCCTCAACTACATTCAGAACTATATTGGTCCCATTTCTTTGGGCAATTTTTATTCCAGTTGGCATAATCAGTGAATTTAAATATTTTAGTTATAAAAGATAGTGATATGGATAATGTATATTCACTTGATCTAATCACTTTTACTATGTACATATACCAAAACTCATTTCTTTTTTTTTTTTAATAATTTTTTTTAAATTTTATTTATTTATTTATTTATTTTCTTGTTTCAGAACCTTTGTTTATTCACCCATTTTTATGGCCGACTCAGCCCGCCCCAAGAGCAGGGCTGGCGCAGCATGTGGTGCCAGGGATCAAACCGCGGTCCCTGAAGCCGCCCAAGCTTTCCCAAGCAGGGGCTTTAGACCGCTGAGCCACCCCTCCGGGCCCCCCAAACCTCATTTCATACACTATAAAAATAAACAATCTTTTGTTCCACTGCTGGAATTAAAAAAAAACAAAAAGAGTAAAGTAGCTTTTAAACAAATAGCACTACTGAAGAACAAATGTTGATTTATAAATAACCTATCATCGGAATTGAAGTACCTATAATTTCAATTACACAAACAAATAGAGATACAAAAGTCGTAATTGAAGAAATTATTACTTTCATTTTATGCAAATTTACATAAATATTAATTTTTCCAATTAAAAATGTTCAGTATGTCTAATGAACAGGGAACATAAGGAATACAAAAAGCACAGTATAATCAAATTGCTTCACATCGCAATGAGAAAATATGAAAAGAAATGAAATAATCATTAGTTAGAGAGAAATAAAATTGTGTGACAAAGTATTTCTTGTCATAAATAGTACAAGTTCCAAAACAATGAAACAATTTCTTTAAAGTTGCCAAAGAAACAAGCTTTTCCACTTTAAATAATATACTCAAAATCTTCTGCAAAATAATAATGAGCTAAAAGTTTTTGACATGAAAATATCATTGATCGATAGACATATGCCAAAAAAATGTTAAAAGAAATTTTCCAGTCAAAAGAAATCTATCATATATATATATATATATATATATATATATATATGCAGTAATTGAAAATTCATTCTCATAAATGTTAATTTGATATATCAATATTTTTATCAAGCAAATCTCCTTACAATATAATTGAATATTAAAATAGAAAAATATCATGATACATTTGTAACATACAGAAAATAAAATGTACAAAAATATTTGTTTACACAGCAATAGTGGAGAAATCGATATATACTGTTGCATTTTCTGTATTATCAAATTTTCATATACTTAATAAAAAGTATGCTCCACTTTTAAAAATATATACAATATACTCTAAAGCAACCAAAATAATAAAAGAAATCACTAAAGCAGATAAGTGAAAAAGGAAGTTACACTTGAAACTTAAAGAAAAGAAGGGGAGGAAATCAAGAAGAAAAAAATGAATAAATAAGATGACTTTTTTACTTTTTTTTTTTTGTAGAAATTCTCACTATGCAGCTCAAATTTGTACTGATCTCCTAATTTCTGTCTCCCTAGTTCTGGGATTACATGCAGGTTTCACGACAGCTGGACTCCATTGCCGGCTTAGTATGCTGGAGTAGGGGGGTGGGGGGACATTGGCATGTGGTGCCAGGGATTGAACCCTGGCTCTTGCTTAGTCCACTGAGCTATTCTGCTGGTCCTATAAGATGCTTTTTCTTTCTTTTTTTGTTTTTTGATGTATTTATGACAAAGTCTACAGGGTCTACAAGGTCTCACTATGTACGCACCACCACTCCAGTCTGGATCACTGTCTCAGAGCACCCCTGGGGCAGGGCAGGCACTGCAAGGTGCAGCAGGGATTGAACTTGTCGCTGCACTCTGCCTAAGCAGGCACTTTAGTCCGCTGAGGTATCTGGCCTGCCTAACAGGGTTCTAATCCAAATTTGCAATTATTTTTTAAAACCCAGATAACCCTTTTTGGGGGGATGTCTCAACAGTCTGCTTATAGTATGTAACTCAATTAAAACTCATGTAACATTTCAGGGGAAATTTTTGATCTTGAAAAAAAATTAGTAATAGGTTTAGTAGGTTAAGCCAGCTGGCGATAAATGTGAGTGCTAAACCTAGTGTCTGTATTTATAGGAGACAGATACCCGTCCACTCTTGTGGAATCCAGTCTCGTGAGTGCTATAGTTTACAATGAAGAAAGAAAAGGAAAAAAAACAAAAAACAAAAAACGAGCGAGGGATAAAACAGTGGTGCAGCAGGGATCTGGCGTGACCAGTTCTGTCCAGGAATGTAAGGCCTGAAAGCAGCCAGGATCTTCGTATTTGTTGATTACAACTGTGTTTGGGGCTGGGGAGATAGCTCAGGGGCACAAGTGACTGCCTGGCAAGTGCAAGATCCTGAGTTCAATCCCTGGTTCCACAAAAAAAAAAAAAAAAGAATTTTCTTTAAAAAAAATAAATAAATAAATAAAAATAAACTACAACTGTGCCAACTGTGTTAAGGCCAACACGAAGTGAATATTTCTGGGAACAGGATGGTGACATAGCCTCTTTAAGAGGACAGCGTGGGGTGATAAGGACACTGTCATTTCCTGTAGGTTTTCCACCCTCTGCAGGTCTTATCTTGCCTGTGAGCTGTCACAGCAGCCAATAGACTGAGATCTTCAGCTATGACTGGAAAAAGGCCAGGAGTTTCCACTTTCTACTCTGGCTCCAAGGGCAGGACAAGAATGGTCGTGGATATCCTGTGACTCAAATTATACTTTGTGGTCCCAACATTATTTACCTAGAAAAATGCCTCTTGCTGTTCGTTCTCTAGGTAGTAAAGCAAAGTACTGGCTTTCACTTTTATTTTTTTATTTTTTATATTTAGTACAGGGTCTACACAGTCTCTGTACATAGATCAGACTCCAAGTGATTCTCCTGTTTTCAGCTACCCAAGAGCTGGGATTCCAGATGTGTGCTACCACTCATGCTATTGGGGAGGGGCAGCACCACATACTGGGGGTTGTACCCTGGTAGCCGCGTCTGTCTAGGGAGGTGCTTTAATCCATTGAGCTATCTAACTGGTCCATCTATTTTTCAAATTTTAACAGATATGATAGCTTTAGGGAATATTTATTCTTATTTGGGTTTCTCATTAAATCTATTTTATTTTAATGTATTTAGTACAGAGTCTACAGGGTGTCACTATACAGATCAGACTTGTTGTCATCCTCCTGTTTTCAGCATCCCAAGTGCTGAAATTACAGGTGTGTACTCAGTCTCAGTCTCCAACTCAGTGTGCCCTGGAGGTGGGGCCAGCAAGGAATCTCAAGGATTGAACCCTGATCCCTGAACCTGCATAAGAAAATGGTTTAGTTTAATCTGCTGAGCTATCTGGCCAGCACCACCATTAAATCTTGCTACTTGATTTTTTTTTATATTTGTAGATTCTATGAGTTATTCAATACTCTCCTCAAAGGAGTGCCATACCTATATGTGAGATCAATAAATGGTAATTTAGAATCTAGAGACATACATCTTTGAATACCTAAATAAACCAGTTCATTGGCTCTCTATATACAAAGAACTGAAACAAATATTAATAAACATAAGCTGTAAAATTTTAATAGCAGAGCTTGTCTTTTGATAGTAAAAAGCAGATAAAAACAAAATAAGCAAATTAGGTAAATCAGTGGCAAACAGGAACGTCATGAACATTGATAATAACATTATCAAGAAAATGTGTAAGTAACAGAATAGAAATGTCAGAATATTTCACATGAAAACTTATTTAACTAGAATTGTCAATGGTATAAAGACTAAACATTAGATTGAAGATATAACTACATACAATTTCACTTTCTTCTCACTAACAGTCTGTCAAATCTTTTGAATTTTTATACAGTGGTGAATATGCAATTATACATAATATCCTGAATATAAAATAAAACTATACTTCCCTTTGCTTGAAGGTCAGACTGTCTTATAAAATTAACATGCTCAGTTTTAAATTGTACAGAAGAGGAGTTACACTATTATACCAGCTGTATACAAAATGTGCATATATCTAAAGTTATAGTATAAAGTTATAGTATAAAGTTATACTATTATACCAGCTGTATACAAAATGTGCATATATGTGCATATTCCATCATTAGGAATTAATTTTTGTTATTCTAATTTTTTCTGTGTCAATAAGCAAATCTTTTTATTTTTAGCATATTTGATCTACATGTATTTTGTTTTACTTTGGAAGATACTTTATATTATCTTTGACTCAATATCATTCTGAAATACAAATTTTGATTTACTATTGTTTTAGTTTGTATCTAGATGTCCCCCTACAGCTTTTTGTGGTTATAGGTGGGGCTTTCTGGATCTAAGTGAATCTATGGTTTGTGATGTCAGAAACTAAGGGATACAATAGCTTGATTTAGCATAGTTGTGAATGTAGATTATGCTAAAAGAACTCCACTTGGCTGAAGGTGACTCCAAATGATAGGTCCCTCACCTCAGTGAAAGATAAAGGCTCAGATACAAGTCAGAGTTGCTGTTGATGCTTGGTGCTGCCTGCCTGCCTGCCTGCCTTCCTGCTATACCATGGACTGCTTCTCCTCTGTCATCCCAGTCTTCTACAATGCCCTGACTTGGAGCCAGCTGCCTATGGATTGAAACTCCTACAAACTTCAGGGTGAAATAAATTTTCCCTCCCTCACCCTTTACCTAAGTACCTTGTCCCAGCTTCATTATGAGGACAACTACCAATTTCACTTACATATTCACCTTGAGACCTACTGCTTGCCAAGTTTCACATATATGTCCTACATTTAAACATTCATTCAGGTTCCACTCAGCACTCCCCATTCCCTTTATGTAAGGATGCTTTGAAACCACATAGTTGAAATCCTTGCTTTTTCATGGTTTTATCGGTACTGAGGTGTATCATGATTTTCTGATATATTGAATGGAGTAATAGATGAATAACTGTTTTCACATTTAAATTTGATTCTAAGCAAATCTGTGACCTTAAATTAATTACACAATGAGGAAAAAAAACTGTAAGATTAGTTAATTTGAGGGTAAAACATAAAAAATAAAATAATTATTTATGATAAAATTAAGGAAACACATAGAAAGAATTTGCAACTTTTTTATTGTGGAAATTGTAAGTTATCTTAAAACACTGGAATAGTCTTAATAAATTTGTATTTAAATGTCTTTCAAGGGCTGGCCAAATAGCTCAAAGGATTAAAGTGCCTGCAAGCAGGCACAGGGGCCAGGAGTTAGATCCCTAGGCCTGCTATACTGGGCCCCATCCCTGGGGGATGCTGAGATGGTAATTCAGAGTGGATATGGTGGCCTACTGCTGTAATCTCAGCTCTTGGGAGGCTGGAAACAGGGAGATAATTTTAAGTGCAATCTATTGGTGAGACCCTGAACACCCTGGAGACCCTTCCCAAATAAATAAATAAATAAATAAATAAATAAATAAATAAATAAATAAAAACTAACTGTCTTTCAAGCTGTAGATTATCATGTCTGCTAGAAAATAAAGGCTATACAGTACTTCTGTCTCTCTCTTTCTCAGTTACTTTTTTCTCTTTCTCTTAAATGATAGATTAACAGTTTTTTTTAACATCTGGAATATCCATGTGGGTGATTCACATCTATAATCCACACAAACAGGAGGCTGAAATATGAGGATCATTGTGAGTTTGAGACAAACCTGTGCTACAAAGTGAATTCAAGTCATAGTAAGACTTTGTCTAAAAAGTAAAAAAAAAAAAAAATCTTGAGATTTAGAATCCAGGAGAATTGAAGCTTCTTCAAAAACTTTGAATTCAGCTCTCTTTTTCTATAATAGCCTTTCCTAGAATACTCTAAATCAGAAATTCAGAGATTTGATAGTTCTAAAATAGACACTTCTAATGGCATCAGGCTTATCGATCCTTGTACATATCATTCCCTTGAACCCTTAAAAAATAATGATCAATAAACAGTTACATTTTTGAGCCTCTGTTCATTAACGTTTTGGTTATTTCCAAAAATACATAATGTAATTAAGGAGTTACAGAAAAGAAACAGGTTTATAAAGACCTCGATTGTTTTAAATCAGTCATAACTCAGTTTTAACTCAGACAGATATGAGATCACAAAAAACATAAAAGTAGCAGTGAGAATCTAATTAAAAAGTCATTCAAATGTTGGATTATCCATAAAAGAGGTGGACAGAGACCCATGTAACCTGCAGCCTCCATAACTTTTATATAATTCAGCATTCATCTAATTTAACACCTGTCTTCACAGTAGTTGAAGACAACATGAAAGAGGGGAAGAAACTAGATTCAGTATTGTTTTTTTTTTTTTTTTTTGGTCTTGTTTTGAGACAAGATCCTGCTATGTAGTTCAGTCTGGCCTTGTGCTCAGTTTTGTAGCCCAGGTTGGTCTCAAACTCACACTGATCCTCCTGCCTCAGCCTCCCAAGTGCTAGGATTATAGGCTTGCACCAGCACACCCAGCTAGATTCAGTACTGTAAGAGGATTGGGGCTTTCTATTTTATTTTTATTTTTATTTTTATTTTTATGATTTCCTAGACTATTAAGACTCATTTCGCCGGGCGTGGTGGTGCACGCCTGTAATCCCAGCACTCGGGAGGCTGAGGCAGGAGGATCGGTGTGAGTTCGAGACCAGCCTGGGCTACAAAAGTGAGCTCAAGGCCAGCCTCAACTGCATACTGAGACCCTGTCTCAAAAAGACAAAAAAAAAAAAAAGACTCATTTCTATCAATTTTCCTTGCTCCACTACTTGAATATATCATAAAACTTCTTTTAAAAATATCTTTTCATCCATAGTTTTTACAAGTTTCATGAAAGTTTTCTTCATGGCCTCAGGTTTGTGCCCCCGACAATGAACCTCCAATTGCAGCATAAGGTTGTCTGTCTATGGGCCAGCGAGATGGTTCGGCAGTCTAAAGTGCCTGTTTAGGCAATCTTAGGCAACTGCAGGAACCGAGGCTCATTCCCAGCACCACATGCTGCGCCAGCCCCACCCCAGGGCAGGGTGAGCCCGCCATAAAAAGAAAAAAAAAAAAGGTTGTCTATGTTGGTCCATGCTTCTCATGCCTTGAATGCTTGACTCCAAATTCCACATATAGAGCTCTCTCCTATAAAACACCTCCACTTT
Source organism: Myocastor coypus (assembly GCA_004027025.1). NCBI lineage: Eukaryota > Metazoa > Chordata > Mammalia > Rodentia > Myocastoridae > Myocastor > Myocastor coypus. The sequence goes on along the minus strand of PVJA010014626.1, from coordinate 22,127 downwards.
CCTGGGGAAACATTGATAGAGTCAACCATGCCCTCTGGACAAATTCACTTGCCACTTACTGGAGAAGTGAGTGGTTCAGAGCACCATTCTGGTCAAGTACATTGTCAGCATTCTGGTCAAGTACATTGTCAGCATTAAAATATCAAGATAAGACATTTTTGTTTTGTCACATCTGGTTCCCAACAGGCATTTGGATAATTGGCCCTACTTATTGTATAGCTAAGTTTGTGTATAAAGTTACCTTTGAATTTCAATCACTGAACTGAGGGTATACGTAAGACTCTTAGGAATAGAAGGCTAAGTTCAGTACAAAGTGTTTCCTCTAAGTACAGCTGGTCACATTCTTTTAAATATTTTCTCTTTTTTTATCCTATGAACAGATTTATTTTCTTTAATGAATTTTCTCTGAATAGCATTTAGTAATATGCTTGACATATTGTTAGCCCATATGCTTATGAAATAGCATAAAACAACATATGTAACGATATATTTTATAAAGTCGAAGTTTCCATACATTTTCTTTAATATTCTGATTTATTTACAAATTATGTATTATGTTTCATTCTGATTTGAAAATCTGTTGATCCTGTTCTTGAGAAAATATTATCTTTATTGAAAATATTATCTTTATATGTAATTGAAAAAAATACATATAAAAACTCAAGGACATATTTATAGTTACATGAAATTCTGACCTTTGTTAAGGGACAAAAATCAAGCCATTATAAGTAGGCAATAGTTTAGTAACTGTCTTTAAATGTATAAAATAATAAATTTGTCTCAAAAACAATTGCGTACCATCTTTTCAAGTAAAGAAATATGAGTAGTGACAATATAATTGCCAGATTTTAGAAAAATATAGCTTATTCATTTTTTATTGTTTCCAGAGCACAAGATAAAAGATAATCTGCTCAGTTTAAATAGCCCATTTATTGTTTATCTTATTTTATATCCTTTTTTTTTTTTTTTTTTTTTTTTTTGCAGATTCTAAATTTTCTCTTTGCCTAAATGTTCTTCTCAGGCTCATTTATCTTTTATATCTGCTTATTTTGTGAAAATTAGTGCAAATAAAATACTAATTTTTATCATGCTATCTATTTATTTTCATTCTTATCCTCTCATTATTTAATTTTTATGCCTATTTATTTTCCCTGATTAGATGCCCAGAGGTAGGGGACCCAAAACTATATCTACTATATCACCAGCAATATTTAGGAGCTCTTAGCATATTCTTAGTAAGCCTTCTGTTAAAACTACATACTAACTCTGCGTTCATGTACATTTCAATAACAATAGCGAATGGCAGATTTGAAATGATAGAAAAATGTGACGTATGTATACAATTCGTGTATGAGCAATTACATAAATACAGCATGCACCAAAGAACGTGTGTGCACTACTCAGAGAAGAATAGTATGGTGCTCTCCTTTCTTTTTCTTCCTTCCTTCCTTTCTTCCTTTTCTTTCTTTCTTTCTTTCTTTCTTTCTTCTTTCTTTTTCTCTCCCTTTTTCTGTGTATTGACATTTCTTTTGTTTTTCTTTTAATAGTTTTATTTTATAGACAATAAAAATTAGAACTAAAACAGAAAAAATGATGAGTGAGGCAGATTTTCACTTAACAAAGGAATATGGATTTCATATCATTTGTCATAATGTGTAGTGGTGTCTTCCATCTAGTTATTCATATTACCATATATACAAGTGTAAAATTGGAAGAAGAAAGAAATACATGAGAAACTATGAAGAGAAAAAGTAAACAATTGAAAAAAGGAGATGAAACAAATTAAAGCATTAACTGCTTCTTTCCATAGACCAGCAGAATTACACGGTAGTTGTCAAAAGGATCTTGCTTACACACAGAGATAAATCTCCTTCCCCCACTCTCCTGTTATAAATACGAGAAACTCTAATGACATTGATTCTTTTAAAAGACAAAAGATAGAGAAAACCATGTTTCTAATCAGGCTAGTAGGACAGTTATAAGAGTTGATATTCTACACTTTGTTGTCTTTGTAGTAGTTATTCAGAATCAATATTATTAAATTCTCCTAACATACTTATCTACTTACACGCCTATGTATTTATCAAATAAATGGTACCTACATTTGATATACTTAGAAAAGTAAATAAAACTACATGTTAAAAATTCTTCCCTCACCTTGTGACTTGCTCTGGTACTCTGTGATGGGTTTTAATGAATATTTACTCTTAATTTTAATGACATGCATTTTAAACAATATTTATGATTAGTGTAAGTTATAGCTTCTAAAATATAGTGTCCTTGCTTCCAAGTTGTTGTATATTTTTTTGTTTTATTCTAGAAAAAGAATTTATTTGCATGTCATACCAATATACATATTATATCATTTAAGTTTATTCACTATACTCATACAGTTTTACATTTTTAGTCATTTTCTAATCTCATAATCATCCTCTCTAATAAGAAAACGCCTTGGCTTTGATTCGCTTAGAATAATATTTAGTTCATGAATGTAGAAAGCCAACTGGAGACCCATCTCCTCTCTTTCTTGTGGCTTCTTCCTATGTACGCATCTATTCAAAGCAGTTTCCACCTACAGGAAATGAGATAGTTCAGTTTTATGTAATGCATGTTTCTCTTTCTCATGACAAAATTAGAAGAGGAAGAAGGGGTTGCAGCCTAACACACTTGTAAATTTCATTTAGTGCTGGAGATTGAACCTAGGACCTTCACACTGGCAGAGGCTTCCTCCTCCTTCTGAGATAGGGTCCCACTGAGTCCCTGCTAGGCTTCCATTTAAAATCCTCCTGCATCAGCCTCCCAGAGACAGGGTTGCAGGAAAGCACCCAAAGACCTTGATACTTAATGTGATTTTTGTCATTTATATTTAAAAAATAATTAAAAATAGTAAAAAATAAAAGAAAAAATGATACAGAATCTCACTCCACAAAATTAATGCTTTTTTCTCTTTCCTTTTCAATTTTTCATAAATTTTATCCAGTTTTACATGTACATGTCTTATGATCTGAATTTGTACACAACAGTATGCAATACAACAATCATTGTGGAAAGGCCTATCATTTCATTGACTGAAATACTGTGATTTTGAAGAGAAATTTTTATTGTTACAGTTAATTTGTCATCAAATGATATAAGACACGCTTGTATACCAATAGTTTCCTATACATCCTTAGTATATAGAAAAATTTATATATACATATGCATTGCATAAAATAATTCCAGCAAGTTTAAACGTGCATATCTTATGCTGCACTAAAGATAGAGTAAGTGAAGTTTAATGGAAAAAATCAGCTTCAATCATATACCCAGTAGGTATATGATAAAACTTTAATAGGTTTAATTATTTTAAAATGTCATTTGAGGCTTTGGATTTCGTCTGATATTTAGTTCTGATAGTAAAATTGCAAAGACAAAGAACCATCATACAGAAAGTTACAGCACTGGGTAACTTCTGGTTGCCTTCATTGCAATATTTTGCTAGTATAAAAACAAACAGACAGTAACAACAACAAACCTCAGTAAGCTGAACAATGTGATTAGTGGTAGAATAATAAGCCCAAAATACATTGGAAGTAGTATATTCATGATGAATAATAGAAATCCATCTTTTAAAGCAACCTTTCTTGCATGCGGAGATATAATGCTTTTTCAAGAGAGGAATGTTTTGGTGAAAATGTTTAAGGTAAGGAAAATTTCTTAGAATTTTATCAAGGTAATAAAACAATCTACTCTCATTATGCTTGATAATGTCTTTTCATTTTTGTTCTTAATAATGTGTTTAGGGGAAGATCAAAATAGTTTTTCCAAAGGTAGATAAGATAAAAGGCAATGTCAACTAAATTGCTTGAATAACAGTTTCTGTTTAGTATTAAACCATGTCCCCAGTTTAATTATCTTTCAATTAGATTATCTTGATTTTGAACACTAAGAAAAGACATTTTTATGAAGCTTCAAGTTCAGTATGTTCTCAGTGTTAGTTACAATTTAAAAATATATTATAAGAATTATGAATCTGTAATCAAGTTGTTTCACTAAAAACAACTTAAGTACAATATAAGTAACACAAAACCATTTATCAAATAAATATTTAACTGTCAAAATAAATGATTTTTATTTTTTAAAAATAAACTTCAAGTCAGGCCTGGTGGCACGCACCTGCACAGTGGTCTCTCACTTATGGTGGTGGTTATGTTCAGACAACCCTACATTAAGTGAAAATCAGCTAAGTAGCAGTGTTTTATTTCTTTAAGTATTTGAATATATTTTAAGGCTTTATAAATCCTTCCCCTACTCTTATAAATTTTTCCTAAACTTTTAAAAACCCTACTGATGTTATTAACCATTTTTTAAGCTCATAAACCTATGTAGTTTTAGTAACATAAGTACACTTTATGGTACTATGAAATCCCACAACATAGTGAAAAATTTGTGACAAATACTTTAGATTAATATATTTTGAAAACACATGAAACAGTGAGTCCGTGAAAATAGAAATGCAGACTAATGAGAGATTACTGTAATTCCAGCCCTCAGGAGCCTGAGGCGGGAAGATCGTTGTGAGTTCCAGGCCAGTCTGGGCTATACACAATCTCAAGGGCATCCTTAACTGCATGAGGGACCCTGTCTTAAAAAATAAAAATATAAGTAAACTTATAAGCATTTAAAAACTTTTACATTTCAATGTTTGCTTAATTATATTGTGAAACTACAAGACATTATGTGAATAAAAGGAATATATATCATAACCACTTATAAACTAAACAACACAAGTTTAGGAAATTCTCTGTATTTGATATTTTACTGATGCTATTGCAACATAATTTTTATTTGTTAAAACTAGTAAGAATATTTGATATCTCTCACATCTCTATTTCATTCATGAAATATTAAATTTTGGAAATTTAAGTAAAAATATTTAAGAAGTTGTTCTTTATTTTTTTAATGCTGGGCATAGTGGCACACGCCTGTAATTGCAACAGTCAGGACTCTCACTGTGAATTTGAGGCCAGCCTGGACTACAACGTGAGTTCAAGGCAGGACTGAGGTGCGTAGTGAAACACTGTCTCAAAAGGAAAAGAGAAATTACATTTTAAATTCTCACTCATGACTTTCAGGAAAGAACGCCTCGTGCCCGCCCCTGCTGCCACCGCCACTGCCGCTCCAGAAGCTTTTCCAGGATAGTGATTCTTTACCATTGCTACTTAGGACAGCCAACAATTGACGGGCTTCCTTGTGTGAGGGCCGGATGTCCCTGGTAGATTTGAGAAAGAAGCTTTTAGAAGCAGCAAGAGCAGGCCAAGATGACAAAGTCTGTATTTTGATGGCAAATGGCGCTCCTTTCACCACAGACTGGCTGGGAACGTCGCCACTGCACCTGCTAGCACAGTATGGCCACTACTCCACTGCAGAGGTGCTGCTCTGAGCCAGTGTGAGCAATAACACCTGGACCACGCTGGACCGGACGCCACTGCACACGGCGGCCTCCGGGGGCCACGCCAGCGCTGTAGAGGTCTTGCTGAAGCATGGTGTTGACGTCAATGAAAGAGATATGTTACAGACGACAGCTCTACATTGGGCTACCGAACACGATTATCAAGAAGTGGTGAAACTTTTAATCAAATATGGTGCTGATGTACACACTCAGAGTAAATTTTGTAAAACCGCATTTGCTATTTCCATAGATAATGAAAATGAAGATTTAGTAGAGATATTACAGATCACTATGCAGAACCAAATCAACACCAAGCTGGAGAGCCCTGACGCTCTGACGATACACGTCACAAACCCCCAGTTCATCGTTGGACCTGGAGGGGTGGTGAACCTAACAAATGAAACAGGAGTGTCGGCTGTCCAGTTTGGAAAGTCCTCTACATCAGTGTTAGCTGCATTATTAGCTGCCTTAGCTGAAGCTTCTGTCCTGTTGTCCAATTATTCAGAAACTCCAGTAGTGGCCACGGAGGAGGTGGTTAGGGCAGTCTGTGGATGGTGCAGTTCAGCGAGTCGTCAGTTTAGGGGGTCAGTAGGTCATCACCATAGTCGTGGATGGGATCCAGCTAGGAAACTTGCACTCTATCCCAACCAGTGTGATAGTCCAGCCCGTCATTGTGACCATGCCAGATGGACAGCAAATGTTAACAGTACCTGCAACAGATATTGCTGAAGAAACCGTTTGTTATAAGTGAAGAGCCACCAGCTCTGCACTTGCATTGAAGTAACTGAGAACTGGGTGTAATCTGCAGAAATAGAAGAAAAGAGAAACTCTTCAGAAACAGTTGGATGAAGCGATTCCAGAAGCTCAGATATACTGATAGCAACTGCTTAAGAAAGAGCAGGAAACAGGCCTTCATACAGAAGCTAGAAGCTATGATGTGTCTCCAGATTAACAAGGAAGCTGTCTGATCAAAATGGAGAAGCAATGTGATTTTACGCTTGGTCAAGAAAGAAGAATGTAGCCTGGAGGTGTACACCACAGGGTATAGCTGTGGGAATGCAGGACAAGAGGAGACTACCAGTTGATAGTTGAACTTAAGCTATGAGCTCTGACTTCCTGTAACACACAGCTTTAGAGGTTATGAAATGTATTTAAAACTGAATTCTGTAAATAGTTTCATTTTCTCTTTCTTTCTTTCTTTCTTTCTTTCTTTCTTTCTTTCTTTCTTTCTTTCTTTCTTTCTTTTTTCTTTCCTCCTTCCTCTCTCTCTCTCTCTTTCTTTCTTTCTTTCCTACTCAAAAATGAGTTGGTAAAGATTGCTGATGAAATCCAAAACCACAATAAGTCACTGTTATTGTGAGTTGTCTTTGTTTTTAGTATGAGCATTATCTTCTCAGAAACAGAACAGTTTTAATGGTGATTGTTGTTGGTTAGATCAAATGTTGTGTGGCAATTACAATGGACCAATGCTGGAATTACTCTTGTATGTATGAACTTCTATACAGAGAAAAGATTTCTCCCCGGAAATCTTTGTACAGCTTTAAGTTGTCTCAAATTCTCTGAAAACACTTTTTTAGAAAGCACAACTTTTATATTTGTTCAATTTCAGCTATACCCAAGTAGATTTACATGTATATGGAGCAAGTATTTTTTAAACTTTCTGTTTGTACATATTCTGCATATTTTATAGTTTCAAAATGCATCACTTGCATAGATATTTTGTCCACAAAGATGATGAAAATTAGCAGAAATAAACCTTTTATTCTGTAGGTCATTGAAACTGAGTCAGCTGGCAGCGGGTTTTATTGGAATGACAGTGTTCTCAGAAGGACAGCTTACAAGAGAACTTGAATTTACAGTCTGTGAAATCTATGCTTTTCTGAAAATTTCATTCTGGAGATGCGAAACTGTCTTCTGTGCCTTCCATCGTGATTTCCACATGAAAGCACTTTAAGGCACTGGATTGTAAGATGTTTTTGAAGAATTGAATGTATCCGAGTTTCTGCATTATTTCAAGGACTCAGCCTCCCCTCCCCCAGGAAATTATTCTTATGGAACAACTTGCTTTTGTATGTGCCCAGAGCTTTTGTACTCCAGGGAGGCTCTAGATCCATGGACCCTTCCTTCTCCCTGGCAAGTGCAGCGTCACCTGTGATTTGCTCACATCACAATATTGTTCATTTCCACAATTTATTAAACTCTGGTAGACTGTTCATTCTTTTTTCTAAGACATCAAGCCTCTTTTTCATGGTTTACTTTTTAATGTTTTATTGTTTTATGAAAATGTTTAACTTGAAAACCCCTCTAGGTTACCTATACTGTATGAAGAAGCACTGACCCTTAAAATTGTATTCTGGCCTACTTTTCTATTTTACAATTAAGTATCTTTTCCTCATTGATAAATTTCTCATTCATGTAATCCATAAACTTACTCTAATATTGATCTTTCTAATTTATCAATTACTTCATGAGAATTGCTGAGATACACAGATACCACTGCTAAATTGTTGCTTTGCTTATCTTCATATATTTGACCATGCATACGTACTTTAATGAATTTTTAATATATAAAACCCTAATTCTATTGTTTCCTCTATTTTCTCATGCATATTTTTTGCAGTAATTTGAAATCCCTATCTTTTAACTATGATACCCAAATGACTTGATGGTTTTCTATTTCAAATATTTTCTCTACATGAATCTTGCTTTGTAATATTTGGTTAGTACTGGGTTTGTAAATTTAAAAAAATCACAAGACAACAGGAAAGTAACAAAGCTAATATATTCTTTATCATTATCATTATTATTATCATTGTTATTATTGTGGTGGAGCTGTTTCAGCCCACCCTGTGGGTGGGGCTGGCATGGCATGTAGTGCCAGGGATCTGACTACCATCTCTGCACTTGCCTGATCTTGCCTAAGCGGGTACTTTAGTCTGCAGAGCTATCTCACTGACCTCCATATTATTATTTTTAAATTAGCTATTACGAATAAAAGATTTCGGCGTTGCAAATTTTGTGAAGAATTTCAGATGACATTTTCTTCTGCTAGGGTTTTATTTTTCTTCAAGAAGAAAGATAAGCTGCATTCTTCTGTCTATTATCTCTCAAGGATAAGTATCCTCACTCATTTTTTGTTCCTTTTGAAATATTTTATGGGTATACCAGGACCTATGACCTGGCAGGTATGAATATCTGTCTACGAACAGTCATATAACTGCTAACCTCTTTGTTCACTCTTCCAAGCCATAGTTTTCCTTTTCTTTTTTTGTCTTTTTGAGACAGGGTCTCACTATGCAGTTGAGGCTGGCCTTGAGCTCACTTTTGTACATAGTTTTCATTTATGTCGAATTTCTTGAAATTTGTTTCTTTACAAAAGTGCAAAATGGAAGATCATTTACTTGAAAGACATTGCTCACAAATTTTTGGTCTCACTTCTTACTTAAATTTCCTCCTTCAATTCTATCCTATCTGGACAGATCAGACTCTGAACTGCCTCTTGTTAGTCCACTTACACTTCCATTTTCTGCTCCAATAAATCTCCTGTGGGTCACATAAGAAACTGTTCCTAAAGTAGGAGGTATAGCTCAGTATCACAGCTGTTTCTTAGCTTGCACAAAGCCTTTTGCTTGATTATAAGGATTATAAGAACAGAACAAAAGGAAATGTATAGCAGAAGGAAAGAAAAACAAAAGCAAAAGGCAGAGGGAGGAAACATTTTCCTAAGGAAGGTAAGAACAGGATGAATACAAATGCTCCCTGCCATGCCAAGTCTCTATTCATATCATTTCCGTCCATTGTGGTTGCCTTCAAAATGTTCTCTTATATTCATATTATACTTTCAAGTATTTGATCCAATTTGCGTAGTTTTTATTTTTAAAAATGTAGTTGATTTATTTCATTATGGACAATATTCCAAATAAAGACTTATTTTTTAAGGTTGTAAATACCTTAAAGGATGCTCATAAGCTCTGCATCCTGTGTGTTTCTTTATAAAATATCATCTTTGTTTCTTTGTGTTCATTAAACATGTTTTCTTTGGGCTTCATAATTATTCTGCAAAATACATAAGAATCTTAATTTCTGCAAAGTGCAAATATCTCTTTTTAAGTGGAATGAATCCATCCTAATAGAATTCTCTTGAAATTCTCCAAGGTAAATCCATTTTCACTATTCTCCATTCCTAGCAACATGCTTTTTCTCAGAAACTGTACTAAAATTCTGAAAAATATTCTTTACAGATAATGTCAGCAACTCTCCATGTTTCGGTAAGCTTAATGGAAAAAAATTTAACATAATGGTGTATACAGAATTAAAATGAAAGGAGTAGAGATCTCTACTAGTCCAACGAAACAAAGGCTTTGCTTCTAAATGATAAGAGGAGAGTTTTATTGTATAAAAAACAGATTCAATGTTTGCCATTACTTACAATTTCCTCAGTATGGCAAAATATCTGCGTTAAAGTTCTGTATTTAGCTTATAATAAGAATATCACCAGTTTAGGATGTGAGCCACTTATGGAATTAGCTAAGCAATTGATATAAATCTCCTTCCAGAGGAAACATTAAGAACTAGCTCCAAAAGAGTTGCAGAACCCATGAGATATTGAACAAATTGCACTTATAGAACAGAAATTTTTAGTCTTAAGCTTTTAGTTAAACATAATGCCAATAATACGAGCTCTTTCTGCTGCTGTTAGTGGAGTCCAAATTAAAATGTATATAACTTGTAGCTAGATTATTGCATGGTTGAGAAAACAATATGGTTTGTTAATCTTTGTTGTCACATAGCACACAAAACTAAGGAACCCTGGTGCATAACTGATCACACATTAAACTGAGAGAGTTTGAATGAGGAGACAATTGCTTAATTTTTTTAGCACTTTCTTGAAAAAAAAGATTTTTTTTTCTGAATTGGGAGAATGTGATGGGGCAGTTACTTTTTACAATCTAACTTTGTAGCTAACATCATATTAAGTGCTCAAAAGCTGAAATATTTCATGCTCAAATCTGGAAGAAGAAAAGAATGTGCACTATTACCTCTCCTATGAAGTATAATTTTGGAAGCATTAGACAAAGGAATTAGAAAAGAATAAAAAATAAAAGTAATAAGGATGGGAAAGGAACAAGTTAAATTTTCGTTATTTATAGATGACAGGGTACTTTTCATAGAAGACACCACAAGTTCCTTCCAAAGAGTTACAAATTTAATGACCAAATTGTGCAGTGTAGCTGGATATAAGATTAACACTCACAAATCCAAAACACTACTGTACACAAAAAACAAACTCATAGAGAAAAAATTATGGAAACCACACCTTCTAAAATTGCATTCAGAAAAATGAAACACTTAGGGCCAGTCTAACAAACAAGTAGAAGATCTATACTTTGAAAACTACAGTATTCTGCACAAGGACATTGAAGAAGATATCAGAAAATAGAGGTACCCCTTGAGTATGTATAGGAAAACCAATATAGTGAAACATGCCATACACCACAAAATATACAAATTTGAAAAAATTCCAATGAAAATGTCCTTAGCATATGACACAAAACTACAGGAAACATACCTAAATTTGTCTTGGAATCAGAAAGGACTTAGAAAAGCAAAGGCAATTGCTTTGGTTTGTGTCGAGGTGTCCCTTCAAAGCCTCATGGAGTCATGGGGAAGCTTCTGGAATTTGTAATTGGTTATTGTGGAAACTGGTGCTGCCCTTCCCCTGGGACAGGTGATTTTATCAGTGTCAGGGAGGAAGAGAAGCTTGAGCAGCTAGCTCTCCTGGCTCTTTTGCTCTTGCCAGCCACCATGTTTTCTGCCCTGTGCCTCTCTGTCTTGGAGCCAGCTGAATGTGGACTAAAACCTCCAGTAACTGTGAGCTAAATAACCCTTTCCTTCCCTTATTTTGAGTTTCAGGTATTTGTCCCAGCAACCAACAAAGAGAGAAGAGTAACTAAGACAGAATTTGGTACTGCAGGAGTGGGATCATTGCTGTGGCCGAACCTGACCATGTGGATTGTAAGTGTTTGGAAATGGCTTATGGGAAGAGATAAGAAAAGTTGGGAGATGTTGCCTACTTGCAAAGAGCTGGAACAGCTTCAGCTCTTCTGTAGGGGAGATTCTGGTCAGAGCTCAGACCAGAAGGCTAATAGAAAACTAGCCTGTAAAGACCAAGCTGGGGAGGTTTCTGCTGGGAAGAAGGACTGCATTAGCTGTTCTACTCCAGATCATTTGTGTTTTGACTTAGCAGAGAAGTTGTCTGAATTTTGCTCATGCCCAGAGACTTTGTCTAAGATTGAGATTAAGCATGGTGGAATGATGACTCTTTCAAAAGTATCTCAAAGCAGCCAAATTTGGGGTGGTGGTATGGCTACTACTGGGGGCTTTTTGTCAGATTTATGTTGCAAACCAAGAGCAAGGAGCCCAGCAGGAGGATTCAAAATATGAGCTTGGCCAGAAAGGAAGCACCAGTGAAGCTCTGGACTGCACAGATAAAGCTGAGATTTCCCTTGCTGAAAAGGAACCAGAGAATGGAAAAGATGGCCTAAGGGCATCACAGGAGGTGGTAGGTATCCACTTTTTGCAGCCTCAGAATTACAAAGGTTAAAAAAAAAAAAAAAGAATTACAAAGGTCAGCAACCTTGCCTTGAGGCTAAAGCTGCTGATCCCTTTGTTCCAGAATGGGGGAGGCAGCTGCAACAGTTTCCAGAATGGCACCGTCATGGAGAATTTCTTCCTCAGAATCAGGGTCAGTGTGATTAATGATCCACACACTCAACCCCTCCAGCAAAGGGAGAAGGAAGCCTGGCTACTGCTCCAGCTGGCAGAGACCTTGGCATCATCTACATGGCAGTTATTTTAGGTGCATTGAGAATACAGGAGTTCTGAGGTTAAGAAGGCTTCCACCTAGATTGCAAAGGACAATGAGATGTCAGTGTGCAAAGCTGTGAGTGAGAAGCCTGTTCATTGGAAACCCAAGAAGTTTGGAAAAGCCAGGAACATGGATCATGCAAAGAGGGAGCAAAGCCAGAATGAGAGAAAAGTCATAGGAGTTACCTCTATCAATAGTGCTGTTGGGGCGGAGCCGCATGGAGCTTACAACTTGCCACAGAGTGTTTCGGTTGCTCCACAGGGACCTACAGAATTTAATGTTGGTCCTTCTGGATTTTGGACTTGGGCTGGTCCCAATGCTTGGTATCCTGCTGTGTGTACCATTTGGGATGGTAATGTGTATCTTGTGCCTTTGAATGCTACAAGTATTTAACCTCAATTGCATAGGTGCTCACAGAGACTTGGGACTGAACTTTTCAGCAGTGCTGAAACTGTTGGGACTTTGTCAACTCCCAGAGATGGACGAGAATATCTTTGCATAAAGAGATGTGTATAGGAAAAGTCCTTGGAGTCCTTGGAGTTCCAGGGGTGGAATGTTATCGTTTGTGTATAGGTGTCCCCTCAAAGCCTCATGGAGTCATGGGGCAGCTTCTGGAGTTTGTGATTGGTTATTGTGGGTGTGGGTGCTGCACCTCCTCTGGGGCAGGAGATTTGCATTTCAGTGTAAGGAAGGAAGAGAAGTTAGCTGCTGGAGCTGCTGCTACTCTCTTCCTTCTGCTCTTGTTCTTTGCCACCACCATGGAAGGTTGTTTCCTGCCATGTGCCCCTTTGTCTTAGGGTCAGCTAAATATGGACTGAAACCTTGAGTAACTGTGAGCTAAATAAACCTTTCCTTCCCTCATTTTGAGTGTCCGGTATTTGTCCCAGCAATGAGAGAAGAGTAACTAAGACAGCAATTCTGAGCAATAAAGGCAGGGTAGGGGATTCACAAACCTTGATTTGAAATTATGAAACAAAGCTACTACAACAAAATCAACATGGCATTGGCAAAAAGAACAGGATAAGTGGAAGAAAATACAGGATGCAGGCACAACTCCAAGTACACTAACTCAATTTAGTGACAAAGGAGCAAAAATGTTAATTGTGAGACAGTCTTTTTAATAAGTGGTGCTGGAAAAATGGCTTTCTGCTTGCTAAAGATGAAATTTTCAACTATGCTTATCAAAACACATTAACTAAAGTCAAAGCGCACCAAGATCTAAAATGAGACATTCAATATACGGGAAGAGAAAATAGGCAGAAACTTGAAAAGAGAGGCGTAGGCAGCAACTTCATGGACAAAACCAAAACTAATCAACAAATGTTATCTCCCCTTGTTAAAACTCTTCCGAACAAGAAAAAGAAATAATAACAAAGTAAAAAGGACAACCAACAGAGTTGGAAAAAAAAATTCCAGCAAGTTGTCTCTCTGACAAAAGAAATACATTTAGTATTGGAAAAAGCAGCCCCCATAAATTCAAAGACAAAATCCAAAAATAGCCATCATGAATACTTACATTTCAGATGAATTAATATAAGTAGCAACTGAATGTTGAAAAAATGTTCAACCTCATTGGTCACACAATGAATGCAAATTAAAACAATGCTAAGTTTCCATTTCACTCCAGAAAGAAAATCTCTTATCTAGAAATCAAACAATTAAAAAGTGTTGGCAAGTCTGTGGTGAAAAGGAATATTTCTCTGCTGTTTTGGGGCTTCTAGACTAGTGCAACCACTGTAGAAATCAATATGTAAATTCCTTAAAACACAGCAACAGAAAACAAGAATTAGATGTTCCATTTGACCCTTCTCAGTATTTTTCCAGGAGAAAAGCAGCTGCTATACCTCAGGGATTTGTGAACTCACATTTATAGCAGCACAATTCATAGTAGCTAAATCTTGGGAAGAATTCAAATGTCCATCAACTGAGGAATGAATGAAAACATGGTGTGTTTTTTTGTAATGGGATACTACTTAGCCAAAAAGATAAACTTGAGGTTTATATAGGTAAATGGATACGCCTTGAGACTATACTCATAAGTGAAATAAATGACTCATCTGTATAAACATTGTATTGTCACTCTGAAAGAGTAAATGAGATTAAAAATTATAACAAATATTATGAAAATGAATAAAACTCTTCAAAAGAAAAAATATGATGGGACCAAGGAGAAAGAAAATAATGGAAAAGAAGAAAAAGAAGATACACAAGATATTTAGGATAGCAATTTTTTTACCTTCCAAATTTATAGTATTAAATATTTTGAACATAGTTATGCAAGAATGCAGACCAAAATTAGAATATGTTTAAAGTACTTAGTAGTTTAAAGTCACATATCTATATGTATATTTATATGAGATATATATATATATATATATATATGTATGTATATATATAATATTTATGTTTGGGCTTTTTGTTTTGTTTTGTTTTTTGTTTTTTGTGGAACTGGGGATTGAACTCAGGACCTTGCAATTGCCAGGCAGGCACTTGTGTCCCCCTGAGCTATCTCCCCAGCCCCTTATGTGTGTATAAACTGTATATACAAATACTTCGAATCAGGTTTCCATTTTTTATTTTGTCTCATCTGAGTTGTTTCTAGCCAGGTCCACAAAAAATATTTAGTGTTACATTTAGTGTCCATTTTATGTAAGAAAGAAACTATTTTCTCATCTTTAAGTATGAAAAGCTACAATCTTATTATTCAATTTGAGGAAAGTAAAGGAACTGAATTTATAACTTGCTTGTAATTCTATTAAGTGCAGTAAACTATTATTCCAAGTTGCACTATCAATTGAGAAAAGAAAGCAAGATGGGCCTAGAGGAAGACAGAGGTGCAAAAAGGATACTTTTGTTTTTCTTCTTATAGTCTGTTTTTAATAAATGTTAAATGTTAGACTTTTTTCTCACTAGCTGGAAGTGGGCAAGACTAGAATCAATCTGAAAGTTCATCTTGATGTCTTTAGATATTCACAAACCATTTAGTTTCTTTTTCTTCCCCTTCATTATCCAAGGAATGGATGTGTTCTGCTCAAAGGTGAAACCCTATGATCAGCCTTTATTATAATTAATGATATGCACTTCTTTCTACTCCACTAAGCTCTGCACTATGTATCCTACTTACTTTTGGTTCTACCAATTAGATCCATGCTTAGGACTAAGTAGAACTGAAGTCAGTTTGTGTTTCTTAAATCCATTTCTCCCCATCCTAATACCAGTATAAACAAGCTCTTAAGCATTTCATATACAATATCTCATTTAATTTTCCTGTCAAAATTAATAAATGATTACTACCCTTCCCCCAACATTCACTAAATTTACAGAAAAGAAAAGCTGTGCCTAGGCAAATGAAAATCTGAAGAAAGAATGGTGTTTATTTTCTGAATCTTATTTATTTATTTATTTATTTATTATTTTATTTTATTTATTTATTTTTTTTTTTGGTCTTTTTGAGACAGGGTTTCTCTATGCAGTTGAGGCTGGCCTTGAGCTCACTTTTGTAGTCTAGGCTGGTCTTGAACTTGCACCGATCCTCCTGCCTCAACCTCTTGAGTGCTAGGATTACAGGCGTGAGCCACCACACCCGGCTCTCTGAATCTAATTTAAAAGACTTTTGGCATCATGTATAAGTTTCTAGTTAGGAAAAATTTGGTCAAGTTCATGATAAATGTAGGTTTAAATGACAGTATCGTGTCACTATAAGTTTTTCACAAATGATCACACTGAACACGTTTTTCATAATACCTTATATTAACTTATAAATTGTACAAAATTATTTAGATGGAAATAATATGCAAATAACATTGTTTAATTTCATTTTCATTTAGAATAAATGAATATTGTATGTTTTGCTAAAATTAAAGCATATTCATACTTATGACATTAAATAAATAAAAACAACATGAAATCTTTTCCCCATGTAATATGGTTGGCTTCAGTGATCTTAAATTCAATAAAAACAAAATCCATGGAGCACTGCTAAAATGCAATATCTTACAGCTTCATTCCATCAAAAATGATTTCAGTACATTTGTTTTTCAAACATACAAAGCTGTTGTTCTGGGCCAGCTAGATGGTTCAATGGTGTAAAGCACCTGCTTAGGAAGGCTTAGGCAACCATAGGGACCACATGCTGCTCCAGTGCCATCTCCAGGGCAGGCTGAGCAGGCCATAAAAAAATGAATGAATGAATGAATGAATGAATGAAGCTCTTGTGCGAAGGCATATTTGTAACTCTGATCCAAGTGCACCACTGAGCAAACAGTTTATCTAATGAATGTGGTTAAGTTCAAATCTGTACTAGGGATGAACTTAATGGCAAATGAAGCCTTTCTAGAAAGCTGATCAGAGATCTCTTGACCAGGCTTCCTCCTCAGACTTTCTCAGACAGAATACCTCCTGGCTTCCAGGTCAATACAACTCCACCCTACATTTGTCTTACAGCTCAAACTCTTAGTATGATGAGAGGATCTGAAAAGGGAAAGCTAATTCAAAGTGTAGGATGCCATGCAGGACTCCTGCTTATGGGAAAAAAGAGAGGCAGAATGTATAAACTTAGGCCTGCTTTTACTATGATTGTTTAACCCTTGTTAGATTTGAGTACAGCCTTGTGATCTCACCCACTGTAGTCATCTAATTAATGAAACCATACTCAGAATATTTTCCTTTTGCACCTGTGTATATGGATATTTGTGATTTTTAAATAAATGTGTTATGCTAGAACAATTTCATTATCACAAATGTAGCAGATAATTATTTTAAATAGACCACAGAATTTCCATTTTCTTTACCCTTGATTTTCTCTGTCTCTGTCTCTGTCTCTGTCTCTGTCTGTCTCTGTCTCTGTCTCTCTCTCTTTCTCTTCATAGGATCTCCCTATACAATTCAGTCCAAGGTGTGTAGTGTTGGCCCCACACTTGGGGTGAACTGAGACTGAGATTGAGACTGGGCGTGGTGAGGCTGAAAATAGGATTACTACAAGTCTGACCTGTGTAATGGGACCCAGTAGACCCTTTGATTAAAAAGTCAAAGATTCATTTTGGGCTGGGGACATAGTTCAGTGGCATAAGGGCCTGTCTGAGTTTGATCTCCAGTAACAAGAGAAAAAAAAACTTGTTTTCATTATATGTAAAGAATATTTGCCACATTCTTTATTCTATTGTCTAACTTCGAGTGGCCTAAATTTCTTGAATTTACATTATATTAAAATTTACTTATCTTCATTAGCCTAAGCAAGGAAATGAAAATCCACTATAATAAACATTATATTGTTCTGAACAAAGAGATGGAGGAGGAAATTTGAAAACAATAAGACATCCCTGTTTTTGTATAAGCAGTAATAATATTGTCAAATAGCTATGTTACCAAAAAATGACTTTTTATAATTCCAATCAAAATACAATAAAAATATTCACAGAACTACAAAAAATTACTTACCTTCATATTTGCTATTATTAATCACAGTGTACACAAACCGTGTTTCGTGTGCCCAAGGTGTCTCATGTGTGTGACACATTCATAACTGCATGAACATCTGGCCCTTCCAACCGGGAATCTTTGTATTATCTGCTAGATTTTGTATTCACTAGAATGTGACTTAGTATCATATAGATGCAGATTTTCAAAGAGGCCTATTTTGTTTAGAAGTATGCTTGAATCTGTCTTATCTTTACAGCTTGGTGGCTCATTTATAATTTATATCAGAAGAATAGTCTGCAGATAGAGTATAATTTGTGCAGACCTTCACTAATTAAAAGATACGGTTTGTCTAGTTAGTGTAAGTATTGGTGTGCAGGATTTGCCATTAGATACTGTTCTGTTTTGTAATAAAAGAGGGTCAAATGTTCTTCCATTGCGTCTATAACTTCTCATTTTCTCATCATTAGTAAATAAGAATTCTTATACTTATTTTTCTTTCCAGCAGTCAATAATATATATATATATATATATATATAGACATTATACACTCACATAATGTGGTAGTATGTGGTTGCTGTTTTAATTGCAAAATATCTAATGATATATGTTGCATTTTGCTGTGTTTATTTGCTAACTACATAACTTATATTTTGGAGAAGTCTTTTTTAATCGTAAGAGTTATTTGGATGTTTTGTATACCAACACCTTATGAGATAAACAATTTGAAAGTGTTTTCTGCCACATGCTGTCTTTTGTTTTCATTTTCCTAAAAGTATTTTTGAGAGAGTACATCATTTTAATGTGAATCAACTACAAATTATTTTTTGTCTCAAAGA
Source organism: Myocastor coypus (assembly GCA_004027025.1). Lineage (NCBI taxonomy): Eukaryota > Metazoa > Chordata > Mammalia > Rodentia > Myocastoridae > Myocastor > Myocastor coypus. The sequence continues at coordinate 3,574 of PVJA010014626.1, read as the reverse complement.
TGATGGTATTCGTAAGATCATGGAGTGTTCAGTGTGAAATCCATCCTCATACATACTTTACTTTATGCTTAAGAAGTTTCTCTTTATTTCCTTCAGAGTTTTGCATTCCTGTTTATAAACCACTCAGAGTTAATAACTGGGTATAATGAAATATCTGCTTCTGGGGATCAGGGTAATAGCTCAGTAGAACAAGAAATTGCCTGGCAATCATAGGATCCTGTACCCCCACCCCCACCCCTCAAAAAAAGAAAAAAGGAATGAAAGAAAAAAAATCTCTCCTTCTATATGTTTTTTTCTTTGTCCAATTGGCTTTTCTTTTCCTTTTCTTTACATGTGTGTCTCCACATATTCTGGTATAACATGTGGAAAAATATATTATGTGCCCAATCCATTAACAATATCATGTTGACTTCACTAAAATAACTTTATGCCAGCTGTAGTTGGAGACAAAGGTACATTTATTTATTTATTTATTGTTTATTGTTTAATTTTTCTGGTGGTACCAGGGATCAAACTCAGGACTCTGTACTTGCCAAGTAAGCACTTTTTCCACTGAGCTATCTCCCCAGCCTGAGAAAGGTACTGTGATTCTCCAATGTTTTTCCTTTACTATTGGACTAGGTACTCTTTTTTTTTTTTTTTTTTTTGTCTTTTTTGAGACAGGGTCTCACTATGCAGTTCTACCTGGGCTTGAGCTTACTTTTGTAGCCCAGGTTGGTCTCAAACTCACACCAATCCTCCTGCCTCAGCCTCCCCAGTGCTGAGATTACAAGTGTGTACCACCATGCCCGGCTGGACTAGGTACTCTTGATCTTTTATATATTTACACATTAATAGTTAGCCTTTTTATTTAAAAAAATAACTTGTTGGATTTAGACTAGGCATTCTGTTTTTACTTTTTATTTATTATTTCACTTTTTATTTTATTTTTGTAAAGAGAATACAAAATAGCATTAGAAAAGAAAATTATAAATGATGCAAAATTGTATTAAACCAAATAACAGGAATTCAACAGTATTTGCTTTATGGTGTGGTGTTGACTTCAAATTAATTGTTCAGATTGCAAGATATATGCATGCAAAATTGGAGGTAGAAAGAAAAAAGTCACAAGGAATTAAGAGAGACAAGGGGAAAAAATGGAAACAAAAGACAAAAAACCATTAAGTTCTCTTTTCCACAGATGAGTAGAAATCTACAATACAATTATCCAAATCATTGTTTTTTTTTTAATACATAGATATATCACTTTCCATTACCCTCTCTTCTGTCCTTCTCTTCATCTCAGTAGCTCCTTTCTTTTGAACAGGGTTGTTTCCTAGTATACTTGTTTCCATAGTATCGATTATATCGTTCAGATTTGATTTACTCTTTTAAGTTCTTATACTAAGGACACGGCACAAAGTTTGCACAGGCAAGTGTGATTTATTGCACTATTCTAAATCCACAATGGGATTTATCACCACAAAATATTAAATTTGACCTATAAACACGAATTATATATTTTAGGTGTTTTCACTGTTATTATTAATCAGTTTTGGCTTGATTTTCAGAAAATCAAACACAGGGATCCCATGAACAATTGTTTTTGTTTTTGCAAAGGTATGCCATTTGAAAGAGTTTCTATTTTCTGTTGTTCCTCTTTTTGCTAATTTTTGAAAATTTCTTTACAAGAATGAATTTGTCATATTCTTTATCTGTATTACTTGACACATTTATAATTTGCAACTTATTACACTCATGGATTTTTAATGCTTAGCCTTGCAAACCTTGAATACATTCCACTTGATTCGGTTATATAGCTTTTTAATAATTATTTTTAGTTTTCATTTGTTAATATTTGTGGGGGAATTTTACTGAAAGTTTTTCTTCCTTGTAATATCTTTGGCTAGATTTGATATTAGAATTATTTGCCCTCACAGAGTGTGTTAGGAGGTTTTCGGTTTACTTATTTCTTGTATAAAATCTCTAAATAATTGACCAAATTCCAGTGCAACTGCTTTCACCCGTTATAATGTTTTTAGTTATTAATAACCAGTTTAATTTTTATGTAGATATAGAGGTATTCATATTACCTATTTGTATGTGAAAATCTTTATGTGAGTGTGTCAGCTTTTCCTTTGTGTTTAGGTTATATACCTTGAATATTATGTATGTCTCTTATAGGCAACGTTTACTTGAATATTTTTAAACACTCTGGAAACCTACTGGACTTTTGTTTGTTTGGTTAGTTTTTCTTTCTTGAGACCAGGTCTCACTATATAGTGCAGGTTTGCTTCACACTCAGGATGGTCTTCCTGACTCAGCCTCTCCTGTGCTAGCATCACAGGCATGTGTCACCACATGCAACAATCTCTTGGTGTTAATTGAAAACTTCAACCAATTTAGAATAAAAATGGTTATTAACAACTGTAATGCTTATATTAATTTTTGAAAGCATCTCTTCTCTCCAGGTGTTTTTTTGGTGGCCAGCTCAACATGCCTTGGGCAGAGGCTGGCATAGCATGTGGTGCCAGGGATCAAACAGCAGTCCCTGCTCTTACCTAAGCTTTCCTATACAGGAAGCTTAGACTACTGAGCTATGTTTCCAGTACTGCTCTCCTGTTTTATTGGAATGCTTTACATGGTTTCACTTCATCTCCTCTGTTAATATATTATGTTTTCTTATCAGAAAGTAGTTGTCCTGGCAATATGAATATACTGAGCTATTTGGTAGGGGGGAAAGGTTCCAAGAATCACACTCAGAACTTTGAGTTTGCAAGGAAAACACTGTGTAGCAGAGCTATATTCCTGGCCCTGGAGCTATTTAACTTGTACTTTCAAATATCTCTATAGTTCTTCATGGGTTTGGAAATATTTTGTAAAAATATCCCTATGCAGACTTTTCTTGATATTGCTGTCATTAATTTCACATTCATACATTTTTATTGTTAATATTTCAAATAACATTTCTATCTTAGATTATTGAAATTACTATTGTACTTACTCGTTCTTATCCAAGCTGTCTTTTATTCATGCAGATCAAATTTTCTGACACATATCATTTCTCTTGAATAAGAAATAAAATATCATTTCTCTTGACATAAAAAGACTTATCAAATAAGTCAAGTTTGATACCAATGAGCTATATTAATTTTAACTTGCTTGAATATAATTTCACTGGATATAGAATTCTAGTTGTTTACATTTTTTCTTAAAATAACTTGTATAGATTCTCATGAGAAGTCACCCCAATTATTCATTTTTAATCAAATGGATGGGGCTGGTGCAGCATGTGGTGCTGGAGATCAAACCGTGGTCCTTGAGGTTGCCTAAGCTTTCCTAAACTGGCTCTTTAGACTGCTGAACCATCACACGAGCCCTAAGAGTTTCTCTTTTTGATCTGTTTTTTGCATGCTATGGAGATGTGGCTGTGGTGCCTCCTGTTTTGTTGTTCTTGAGTCATTGATGAGCTCTGATTCTTTTAGATACTTGGTTTTGTCATCCGTTTCATTTCTTTTTTTTTTTTTTTTTTTTTTTTTTTTTTTTTTTTTTTTTTTTTTTTTTTTTTTTTTTTTTTTTTTTTTTTTTTTTTTTT
>PVJA010014625.1:18742-47176 GCA_004027025.1 Myocastor coypus | reverse complement strand
GAGGAGAAGGAGAAGAAGGAGGAGGAGGAAGAGGAGGAGGAGGAGAAGAAGAAGAAGAAGAAGAAGAAGAAGAAGAGGAGGAGGAGGAGGAGGAGGAGGAGGAAGAGGAGGAGGAGGATGAGAAAGAAGAAGATATCAGATTCAGTGACAGATAAGTGAAGGAAACGAGACCTTTCACACTAGCATTGAAACAGTGAAATGCCTAGGGTAATCTAGCAAAGGAAGTAAAAGATCTCCACATTGAAAACTACAGCTCTGTAAACAAGAGAATTTGAAAAATGGAAAGATATCCCTTGCTCTTGAGAAGGAAGAACCAATACAGTGGAGATAGCCATACTGTCCAAACTGCTACACAAATTTAAGGCAATTTCTATTAAAATATCATGAGCATACCTCACAGAAATAGAGAAAACTTTTCTAAAATTCATTTGGACCAGAAGAGACATAGAGCCAGGTGTGGTGGCACACACCCATAATCTCAGCACTTGGAAGGTGGAGGTAAGAGGATCGGTGCGAGTTTGAAACCAGCCTGGAGTACAAAAGTGAGCTCAAAACCAACATGAACTCCATAGCAAGACCCTGTCTCAAAGAGACAAAAAAACAAAACAAAACAAAAAAAAACATAGAATAGAAAAATTAATCCTGGGCAAGAGCAGCAAGGCTGTGAGCATCACAATCCCTAACTTGGAATTATACTACATAGCTACTGTGGTAAAAATAGCATCGCATTGGGTGAAAAAAAGCAGACCTGACAATCAGTGTAACAGAACAGAAGATGCACAAACAACTCCAAACACGCTCAGCCACCTTACCTTTGGCAATGGGGCCAAACCCATTCACTGCAGGAAAGGTAGCTTCTTCAATAAGCTGCTGGAAAAACTGGCTTTCCACACGCCAAATACTACAACTAGACCAATGGCTCCAACCACGCACTGAACTAAAAAAGCAATGGATCAAAGATCCATTACGATAGAAAATAGAAACACTAAACAGAAGCTCATTAAAATGTGCATGCTAAATCTGCTGGAAGAGAGAAAACTCTTGACAACACTGAGGTAGGCAAAGATTTCATGAATAAAACCCAATCTCGCAGGAAATATTGTAAAGAATCAACAGACTAGTCTCTGATTAAAAGCTTTTGTGCAGCAAAAATATCACTATCAGAATAAAAAAAGAACTCACAGATTGGAAAAAAAATGTAACTAGCTCTTCCTCAGACAAAGGACTAATATATAAAGTATATAAAGAACTGAATAAAATCAGATCCCTCAAACTTAAAGACCCAATCCAAAAATAGCCACCTGAGCTGAATACACACTCAGGAAACAGTGGACAGCAAGTAAATATATGAAAATGCATTCAGCATCACTGGTCAGTCAAGAAATGCAAAGTGGAACAGCGCTGAGATTCTGTATCACTCCAGGAAGGATGGCTAGCATCAAAACAACCAACTAATAGCAAATGCTGGAGGGCCGGCAGGGTAAAGGAACTGTTCTCCACTACTGGTGGGAGTGCAGACTGGTGTAGCCACTGTGGAGATCTGTGTAGAGATTGCTCAAGAAACTAAATCTAGTTGATCCAGCGATTCCCTTTCTTCATATCTTTCTGAGGGAATTCAAAGCATCACACGATAATGATACGTGCACGCTCATGTTTACAGCAGCACAACGTGTAATAGCTAAGCCCGGAAAGCAACCCGAATGCCTGAATCGATGAATGAATAAAGAAATATGGGTTCTTTTTTTTTTTTTTTTTAATACAATGGAATACTACAGGGCCATAAGAAGGACGAACTCAAGACATTTCTAGGTAAATGAATGAACCCTGAGACCATACCCAGCAATGAAATGAACTGCACATGTGTAAGTTTCACGTCCTTCTGGTGTGGGAAAATGGAAATCACAGATATCACAAAACAGGAAGAAAATGTTCCATAGGAAATGGGAACTAGAGAGGGGTTGGGAGGAAAGGAAAGAAGGGAAAAGAAGTGAGAAAAGAATAAAATACAAACAAAGTTTTGTGAATAAGGAGAGGTTGAGGGGCTGAAGGGGAGGGGAAGGGGAAAAGAAGAATTAAATGTATCGTGTACAGGTGCAAATTATACGGCGAATGTGACCAAAATGTACATTTAAATTATACCCATAAACAACTTACAAAATACACACAAACAAAACAACACAAAATGACACACCCCCAAGAGCATGTGTTGTACTCGAGTTGGCCTAATTAGGTGGATGCAAGGATGTCTCATCAGGCACAACTTAACAGAGTGCACCACACTAACAGAATCCAGGGCAAAAATCACACAAGTACCTCAATCTCTGAAATAAAGCGCTTTGACGAAATTCAGTCTCCCTTCATTATCAAAGTTTGAAGAGACTGGGTACCAAAGGATCACACCCCAACACAAAAAGAGCGATGTAGGCTGTGCTTGTACTTAACGTCATATTGCGTGGGACAGAACTGAAAACATTTTCTCTAAAATTAGAAATGAGACAAGGACATCCAATTTCACTGCTTCTGCTCAATGTAGTGCTCAAAGTTGTTATCACAAGTAGACAAGAGAAAGAAAAATATAAACAGGAAAGAACAAAGTCAAGTTATCCGTATTTGCAGGCAATAATATGATCCTATACTTAGGCGGGAGCGATCTATGAATATAGAAAAAAAATTGTTACAGTAAAAAAAATACATTAGCATTAACACCCTGTCACAACAGGCAGTCTGATCCCACTTGCTCCATCACTCATGCCACTTTCTGAGTTGGTTCTGGAGTCTGTCTTAGGGTGTGTGTGTGTGTGTGTGTGTGTGTGTGTGTGTGTGTGTGTGACTGTGTGTGTTGTGTGTTCATGGCTGCCTCTATGTCTAATTAATTCTAAAGATTAACGGAAATTCCTTTCGAATAAAAGCACTGTGGTGTGTCCTCATCAGATCTGGCACCTTATGGCATCTGACTCCTCTCCAAAATTGGAAAGCCCGCCCAGGTCGCCCTTCCGAGCGAGCGCAGGACGTCAAGGCAGCGAGGATGGTGTAACTAAGGACACACCGGGAACACATTTTCCAAAACTGTTTCAAAAGTGGTAAGAAGGATGGAAAACTGTGTGGGAAGCAGGGGAATATTTTGAGGGGGATTAACAGCAATGCGTTTTCCACTACAATATTTTTAAATTTTTAAAGTACACCATAATTTCGATCACACTACCTAAGCATATTACAAAATGTTCAACATCTTCAGTCATGGAGGAAATGCAAAGCAAATCTGCGCTGAGCTTCCATCTCACCCCAGTCAAACCGGCTGTCATGAAGAACAAAAGCTCACAAAGGGGCTGGGGGAAGAGGACGCATTCTACACTACCAGTGTGAATGTAAACTAGTACAGCCACTGTGGAAGCCATTATGGAGGCTTCTCAGAAACCTAAGGCTCACACCGGCATGTGGTATGACCACACCGCACCCCCACACACACTTGGGTACATCTGCAGGAATGGAAGTCTCTACCCAATGATGTCTGAACCCAGATGCTTACTGCAGCACCAATCACAGTGTGCAAAATGAGGAATCAGCAGTCAAAGCCACCAGTGGGTGAATGAAGAAAGAGAGTGTGGTGTTTATACCCGATGGAGCATTACTTGGCCATGAAGAAGAATGAGATTGAGTCCCTGACAGGAAGATGAATGGAGACTGAGATCATCATGGTAAGCACAAGGAACCAGATCCAGAAGACAAGAAGCACACTAAATTTTAAGGAGCAGAGAAGACAGGCAAGGAGAAGGGGGAATAGTATTACACAAAAGAATGGAAAGAAAGGTGACAGAGGAGAGTGTGTGATCAAAAACAATGTGACCAGTGAATACAGCCAAAGTATCCCAATGTGCTTGGATAAAAATGTCATGTGGAGACCCAATATTTTGTGACATTGATACGCAATGGTACGAATATGCCACAGTCAAACCCCACAGAAGGCACGCTGTGCTACACTACAGTGCTTGGGGGATACTCGCCAGTGTGGACTCAACACCCCACTCCTGACCAGCCATGCTGAAGCTTAAGAGAGTCGAGAATGGGATCCACAGACAGTGGAGAGCCGAAACGGACTCTCACGAAATTCTCAAAGTAAAGCAGAGAACAGAGAGGAAGAGGGGAACGTTCTGAAAGGCAACAGCAGAAGTGCTGCTGAGTACAGCCACGGGGCTCTTGATGCAACCGTAGGACATGTGCGAGAATGGCCTAAACCTATACATTGAAACACAGAGATCAGCAGCTTGAGTTTTTAAAAGCATAGGCGCTAAGTGTATGTTATGCAGCTATTTTACATATAAAAGTTTGTATAGGTTAAGATGTAAGGTATGGAGGTGATCCTTACAGCTACAGCATCAATGAAAAGAAAGCTAGAGTCGCAGCATTACTTTAGAGAGCACAGGTTTCCAAGCAAGAAAAATCATCAGAGCTGAAGACAACGGAGTCAGTTCTCTAGGAAGACACAGCAACTGTAACAGCATCTGTACCCAGCAGAGGGTCAAAATGCCTCCCTCATGCAAAGAGCAGCAGAAGAAGGGGACAAAGCTTCCATCACACCGGATTTCTTGTGCTGCTGCAACTGAGAGATTAAAGAGGCAGAAAATACCTGGAGGAACAGCTGACCCAGACACCACCACCAGTTAGCTGGAGCACATAAGCATTTGTCGAACACGCCATCCAACAATAGCCAAAAACGTGTTCCGCTGTGGCTAATGGTGAGCGCTGACCCAGTGAGGGTACTGTCCTGGCCAAAAGGTCACCAAAGAGTACTAAGAGTACTTGCTTAAAGTATAAGAAGTCAGACTAGGGGATGGTGAGATGGCTCAGTGGTCTAAAGCCTCTGCTTAGGCAAGTTTAGGCAACCATAGGCACTGCGGTTCGATCCCCGGCACCACATGCTGTGCCAGCCCCAACCCCATTAGGGAAGGCTGAGCCAGCTATAATTTAAAGAAGAAGAAGAAGAAGAAGAAGGAGGAGGAGGAGGAGGAGGAGGAGGAGAAGGAGGAGGAAGAGGAGGAGGAGGAAGAGGAGGAGGAGGAGGAAGTAATGCTTTCCTCTTTTTTCCATTTTTATTTTTATCAGTACACAGGAGAGTTGGTACCTGTACAAGATTCTTTTGCCATCATTTTCTATCCCCCCTCCTTTCTCACTCTGTCCACCTTTTGATCCCCTTTTGGGTCATGAGACAGGGCAGAGGCTCCAGGGACAACCCCGAGCACCCTCACCTACTTCACTCTTGACAAGGAGCTCAAAACCTCTGGAAGAATGACAACCTCTCTAGCAAATGGCAATGGGACCCTGGGCTCCACTTGCAATAGACTAAATCTATAATCATTCCGCTTACCATGTCCTAAACTAAAATTAAAATGGATCAGAAAACTAAGCGTTAAAAAAAGAACATTTATTTTACAGGTAAATGAGGTTACTGTCCTGGCCAAAAGGTCGTGGAAGAGCACTAAGGGTACTTGCTTAAAGCACAAGAAGTCAGACTAAACTATTTTAATTAAATGTTAAAATAGGAACATTATGTTCCTAGTAAAGCTTTCGAGGTCACAGAAATAGGCAAGGACTTTCTGAATAGAACTCCCGTTGCATAGAAAATAGTGCTATCAATCAAAAAAAAAAAAAAGTGATTATGTAAATTTTGAAAGCATATGTATGGGAAAAGAATCAACAAATAGAGTCAAGAGACAACGTACAGAAGGGAAAACTGGTGCCAGCTATTTCTCAGGCAGAGGGCTAACACATAAAATATATAAAGAACTAAAAAAAATTCATTGCCCCCATCTAAAAGACCCAATCATAAAGCAGTCAACCTGAAATGAATAGACCCTTCTGAAAGAAGAAATGCCGATGTCCAATAATTTCTGAAGAAATGTTCTGCATTACTAGTCACTAGAGAAATGCATGTTGAAGAAACACCAAGACTCAGTTGTAGAAAGAGTGGCTGTCATTAAGAAATCAAGTAATAACTAGTGCAGGGAAAAAAGAAACACTTCTTTATTTTTGATTGGAGTGGAAACTAGTACAATCACTATGGAGATCAGTGTGGAGCTTCCACAGCAAGCTAAGACTATAACTCCATTTGATCCAGCTTTTCTCTTGTAGGTATACTCCTGAAATAATTAAATCCATCATATTAGCATCACGTGTAAGGTTTGCTGATTTATAGAGCTTTCTAAATTTCTATGATAGGCATTTAGTACCACCAGCTTAATTTTAATCACCCATTCATACCTATGTGTATACAGCAGAAATCAGAATCACTAAATCTTATCAGAGGCCTGTGAACAGGTGAATGGATAAGGAAAATGTGGGGCTTCTGTGTCATGGAGTACCACGCTGCCATAAAGAAGGAGAAACCTGAGTCGTGTGTTGGGAAAAGAACACCCCTGGAGGACATAATGTTAAGTAAAATAAACCAGACTTGCAAGCTTAACATGGCGGGTCTCACTTGTATAAGAAATCTAAAAAATAAATAAAGAACAAAATAAAAAATGCACAACAGAGCAAGGACAATCCATCCAATGAAATAATATGAGTGATTCAAGTTAAGGTGGCAGTACCAAATGCCTACCATAGAAACTTAGAAAGATCTAAAAATCAACAAAGCTTACACATGAAGCTAGAAAAAAGAGCCTCAAGCGAGAATGAGAAGACAAATAATAATAAACAGGATGAATCGATGAAATTCAGCCAGGAAGACAATGGGGGAAATTGGCAAAGTTAAAAGCCAGTTCTTTGAAAAAACTTCTTAATAGCGATAAACCTGCATTTAGAAAGCTCAAAAAAGAGAGAGGACATACCTTACCTGTGTCAAAAATAAAGAGGGGTCGTCACTGCTTGACTCGGGGACACTGACATGAAAGCAAAGGACCCCAAACGCTCCACGCCTGCCAACACAGCTGCAACTTTGGGTGAAATGAACCAATCTCTTGAAAAATGCAAACTACCAAATCCCACCTAATAAGACATGGATCTTTTGAACAGGCTTGAGCAGGATTCTGTACGAAAGGAATTCAGTGAGAAAGTATATTATCAATTAGCTACAGCATCAACAATAGCAACAACCACGGAACAGAAATCAAGGCCTGGATTACACAAAATAATCAATGACACTAAGGCTATGGGACAGAGGATAATTCTGCTATTCTAAAAACAGACCACTGTCCTTTGAAATTTAGAAAGGATATTGTTAATAATAGCATCAAGACATGAAACACTTTGGTATAAATCTAAGGACATGGGCCTGAGACCCATGAGAGGAAAACTGCGAGATACGGACAAGCACCTGGCTCAAACTCTGTGTCCCCAAGTGACAGACTCAGTGGGGCGAGGGTCTGCATGTGTCTCACATCAACTGATAGATAGCTTCAGTACAGTCCCAGAAAACTATTTTGTAGACATTGGCCAACTGATTGTATTTTTTTTTTTTCAGGGCTGCGGTTTGAACTCATGGCCTTGCAATTGCCAGACAAGTGCTTCTTCTACTAAGCTATCCCCTAGCCCCCTGATTCTAAAGTTTTGCGAGAAAGCAAAATATACAGAACAGCCAACCCAGCCACGGAGGACAACGGTGGTGGCTCCCTTCAGCCCATTCTGAGACTTCACTGTCAAAGCCACAATAATCAAGAAAGAGCTGTTGACAAAAGAGGGGACACGGAGATCAAGGGGGGAGAGCCCGGAGCCCGCAGAAGCAGCGCCGACTGATCTCTGACAGAGAAGCAAAGCCAATGTAATACGGAATAGATCATCTTTTCAGCAAATTGTGCTGTAACAACTGGCCGTCTATACTTTCTTTAAAAAAAGACATCTAGATGAGATGTTAGCCCTTCACAAAAATTAACTCAAAAGAAATGATAGATCTCAAAGAGAAATCCAAAACTCCAGGCATACAGGGAGAAAATTACATAGCTCAGCAGCTGAAGGAGGAGCTGGCCTAGGAAAAATTACATGTGAGCTGGCGTTCAGTGGTGCATGTTTAAATCTAACTAGAAAAGCCTAATCTGTGGAAGAAGAAGACACAGTGTCGGGATAAGCCACAAAGAGAAAATATTTACAAAAAGCAAGGGTGATAGAGACTCGTACTTAAAATTCAAAAGACCCGATTCTTAAAACTCAGCAACAAGGAAAAAAGGCATACAATTAATGAATGGTTAGAAGATCTGAACAGATGCCTCACGAGGAGAAACACAAACACGGAAACTAAGCAAGGGAAAGGGGCTTGCGGTAAAGCGCGACCGGTGAAAGGCGTTAGGCAACCAGTGCCGACCTGCAGCGGAACGGCAAGCGAAGTGCATGACAGTATCGATGTCTAGGTAGGACGGGAGGAACGTGAACTCACCCAGTTACGGGGCAGCCCAGGCAGCGGTGCAGCCCCTTGGAAAGGTACTTCGGGAGTTTCTTGAAAAGCTAAGCACATTGCCGTCACCTCTCCATCATCCTCTTTCACCGGGCTGATCTGAAAATTCTTGTCTGCCCATGAGCAGGCGAAGCTCCCTGAGGCAGCCTGATTCTTCAACACCAAGGCCTAGGCGCGTAGGCGAAGGGGCGAGCAGGGCGGACCGGCTGTGTGTCCAACATTCTATCATTCATAGACACCAAGAAACCGCCGTTGAGGCCCGTGGCCGCATTGCAAGGGCGTGCAGCCAGGCGGCAGAGCTCCGCCTGGAGGTGCTCTCATGTAGCGTGTGACTATTCCGCGGCCGCTTGGAAAAGGCAGGACTGCAGGCACAGGGAGCACACCCGCGTGGCCTCAGGGTTGGGAGTGTGCCATTACTCCTCATCAGCCTGACGGGGTGAGGAGGCTCCCCGAGAGGAGACGGGTTCATGGAGCACTGTGCTCCCCAGTGGCTGTGTCCATTCATGCTCCCAGCTGGGTGTGCTAAGAGGAGGGGCTTCCGGTTGGAGAAGGCGGATCACAGGGCAAGCGAACCTGGGGAGGCCACACTTCCTATCTGCTGCTCACTGACCACCACCGAGGGGACAGCTTCATGCTGCCGGCCCTTCCACCTCAGCTCTGATCCGTGGTGCTGGGACCAGCCAACCACGGATGGGATGCCCTGGATTCAGGAGCCCAAAGCCATTTCCCTACTCAAGGTGCGCATATCGAAGACTTGTCCCAGCCATGGGACAGCTAAGAGAAGGAAGATAGAGTGAGTTGGGAAGGCTCAGATATTAGTAAACTACTGTGTGTGGTGCAGTTAATAGCAGACACGGGACTGTGCGGTGCTCCAAACCAGCAGGACTGGCAGCACGAAGATTAACCTCGATGGATACCATGGCATTTGAACGTATGGCACGGGCCCCTCGCAGGCAGTGGGTGAGAAAGATGCTGTGGAAATGAGGAGAGTCTCGAACCGAACAAGAAAGCAACTCTGGGCAAGCATGGCGCCCGACCTGACACCGACGACCCCACAGGACCACGAGTGAGCAGCTCTGGAACCACAAGCTGCCTGCTTCAAAATGGAACAATCCAGGGAAGGGTTCTCCCGGGAGTGTGGCCAGGGGAAGAAGCTGGCACGGTGCACACAGAAGCAACCCGTGCTGGAGTGGCCAGTGTGACTCCAGCTTAGCTGAGCATGGACGCAGGGCGGGGAGTGTTTATGCATGTGTCATACTGACGTGGAAACCAACACACGTGTGTGCCTGTGTTCCCCAGGGAGCAACGGCAGCCAGTAGTGACAGAATATTAGACAATGGAGCTTGGCAAATGACGCCACAGTCCATAAAAGGAGCGGGGATTTGGGGAGGGGAACATCTGATTCTGGGACTAGAAGACACATAGAAGGAAAGGATGTGCACTCACACACACACACACACACACACACACACACACATGTGCATACACACACACACATGCACACACACGCGCATGAGGGCCCATCAGAGGAGCACAAGAGCCAACTGAAAGAGTCTTCCATCAGAGCTGATGTCTCCAGGCTAAGCTGGAACAGTTTAGACAACAAAGTTAATAGTGTTGGATTACAATCTACCACACAGCATGGCCATGAATCTGTACTGATCTCAGTCGATGACGGAGTGGGTCAGTGCCTGGGCAGAGGGGCAAGAACCTCCACAAGGGAATCTCCTATAGCTCTCCCCGTGGCTGAGTCGTGTGGGCACAGGTGTGGAACTCTGTTCTCCATAAGCACAGGCTGCGCAGTGACTCCCCCACCTCAGACGGCATGAATACCGAGTGAAAGAGACGCGCACAGAGGAGCTGGTGAACACCGCTGGTGCTGGGCCCGGGACGGCGTGCAGGCCGCTCGGGTGCAGGACTGTGGCGCTCTAGCTCTTCAGCGTTTTCTGCAAGTCCAGAGCCCCATCTGGCGAGGGCGCACCATCAGACATGGCCCAATGGAGGGCACTTTGATGATGCCCTTGACCAACAGGCCTCAAGCCTACCACCCTTGACACCGAGGGGGCAAACCTGAGAGACTGCCCTGCCCAGAGGAGCCGTGGGAGTCCCGGAACCTGGGCGTCATGTGGAGTCCTGGTAAAGAGGCACTGGAAAAAACTCAGATCTGGACAGAGCGCGGCTACGGGCAGGAGCGGCGTGTCAGTACTGGCTCACGCGCTCCCTCGCCTGCCTGATCTCACAACGGGGAGGTGGACAGGGGTGGATGAGGAAGTTCTTCTGACATCACTATAATTTTTTTTTACCTAAAGTTTTCCTAAAGAAAAGGTTAATTTGCATATAAAATTTTGATAATTATAGAACAAAAGAGAACAGGAAAAATTAATAAAAGACTAAATGCATTCAGTGGAAAAAATCATTCAAAGGCAACAAAATTAGGAATAAGTAGGAAATTTTAAGGTACGTATAAAATTTTTCAGTCATCAAAAATGGGAAGTTGGAGGCTTCCTGACATTATTTTAGCATTTCGTGATCAATTTGATTGACTGACACCCTGAAAATCCACTGGCAAATTTACTCTCACTTGAAATTTATTCTCACTTGAAATTTATTTTCAAATATTCTTACCCTTACGCTGTAAAGACTACATTGATCTGGGAGGTGGCAAGAATTATAAAACAGCCAGCATTTGCTAAGCACTTGTAACAAACTAAAATAAATCTATGTTCTGGTATGGATTAAAACATTGCTTCCCTACTTGGATAATTACACAGATACTTTGAGGCCCTCTTTTGAATCATTTATCACCAGCACAAACAAATTATATTAGCCTATTTTACTTTTATACTAAAAAAATCTATTATATTATAATATGTTATTATACCAAAATGACTGAAGATACTTTGGAAATTATAATATTTAGTTCGAGCAGTATAACTGGTAGCGTATGCCTCTTGAGGATTAAGAGGACTTTTTGTAGCTCACATGGTCTAAAACATACAGGAGTAGATAATATGAGATTAGAAATTGAGCTGAAGCTCCCAGACCCTAGGTAGTAAGAATGTGTGACAGAAAGGCAAAGAAAGGGGGTGGAGAGATAGCTCCACGGCACAAGTGCCGGCCTGGCAAGTGCAAAGTCATGAGTTCCAACCCCGGTCCCACAAAAAAAAAAAAAAAAAAAAAAAAAGCAAAAGAAAAGATATAAGAAAAAATACAAATGTTCCACCAGAAATACCGGTGCCTTGGTCGCGGCTACTCACTGCGATTCAGTGCCTGACAACCAACATTGGAAGGGGAAAATGTTTCATTGGGCTCACAGCTCCAGGTTGGGAGCTCAAGCCCTGGTAGAGAGGTCTGAGGGTGGTGGGGGCCATCCTGGGCAGGGCAGCAGGAAGCAGAGAGAAAGGGCAGGAGCCAGGGGAGCCAGGGAAGAGGGGGGAGCCAGAGAGGAAGAGGAGGAGCAAGGGGAGCAAAGGGGGAAAGGAAAGGGCCAGAGAGGACGGGGAGGAGCCAGAGAGGAAGGGGAGGAGCCAGGGGAGTAAGGGAGGAAGGGGAGGAACCAAAGAGAAAAGGGAGAAGCCAGAGAGGGAGAGGAGGAGCCAGAGAGGAAGCTGTGTCCCTCCAGGCCATGCCCCAGTCAGCTCCTCTGAGGCCAGCCCCCTCCTCCTAACACCAGTCCTACTGAACACAGACTTTAAGGGACATCCAGATAAAACCCACAACAGCGTGTGTCCCAGATGCACAAGCCGGGCTCAGTCTGGCTCTGAGAAGGGCAGTGGGGGTCGGGTGGAGGCTGACCACCTTTGAGTGTGAGAAGCAGGGAGCATGTGAGTTCCCCAGATGGGAGATTCCCCAGCAGAGTGGACCCAGCATCGGCCCTGGCAGGCTCCCTGCGGCCCGCTTGCTGCTGGGACAGTCCAGGTTAACAGAGGTGCTCAAGGTCAGGGAGCAGCAGCACCAGGGCAGGCCACGCATCGCCTCCATGGACTCCGGCCCTCTCCTGCTCCCCGATTCTCCAGCACCAACTGCAGCAGTGCCCAGCGGCTCTGCCACCATCACAGGGCTCCTTTGGCTGCCTGAGTCCTGACCCTCCCTCCAGAGACTGCTATCCCCTCATTGGGGCGGCCTCTGAGGTCACCCAGGCCTCAGGTGCCTCCATCCTGAAGGCTCTGTTCCAGCCCAGGGAGGTCACTGAGCTTCCCTGATGGCGCTGGCGGCTTCCAAGCTCCCAGGGGTCAGCATCCCGGCACCACAGGTGGGCCCACAGGACCAAAGCAAGGCGGAGGGTGCTGAGCCACCTGAGCAGCCCCTGCCTGTCAGTGCAGCAGCCTCTGGAGGCCTCGGCCCTGTTGTTCCCCAGATGTGGCAGGTGTGGTCACCATCATTCCACTCAGGTGATGCGGGCACTGAGAGTGGAGGCTGGGACGGAGAGGGAACCCCAGCTCCAAGCCTGTGCTTCGCCAGCCCCGCTGCACGCTCAGACCTGGGGACCTGAGTTAGGGCCACTGGAGTCAGCGGGGACACTGATCTCCCAATGAGAGGACACCCCTCTCCCAGGATGGCAGAGGAAGCAGGAAGTGGCAGGAGGTCGATGGGAAGCCTCAAGAAGAGGTCAGGAGGCCTGTCCCCACCGGGCCATCGGCCACCCCTGAGGAGTAGACCAGCAAGGCCTGCTCTTGCCCGACGAGGCTATTCTTAAAATCACGCGAGACAGAAAGTTATTTAAAGTGTGCTTAAAGCCATAAAGTATTAAAGAAATGTGAGGTATTATTAGGCCTGGCATTTAATACGACATCATTAAAGCTGTTACCATTTGTTTTTAATTTTATAAGCTAAGCTAGTGCTTGTCTAATTTTGAAATGTTTCCCAAACCACCATAATGAGTACATAAAAGGCTGAGATGATGGGATTTGCGCGGGGCTTCGCGGAGGGAGGGGCTGCATAAATCCTGGGAAGGTCCCCCCCACCGTTGTCCAGTGCGCAGGCGCCACCAGCTGAGCGACTTTGCGCTGGGGTGCTGGAGAGCTAGGCTGACCTGCTAGATGTTGCGCCGCCCCCCATCCACCTGTTTGCTCCCGGAAGGAGCCAGGGCTTTCCTCTGGACAGGAGAGAGCCATTTCTTAGAATGAGTTGTAGGGGTAGAGGAAGGGTCTCCTGCAGGTGGTGTGGTGTGTGGTCACCGGGGCAGGCAGCGGGTGGCTGCCCCATGATTCCCGGAGGCTGCCCGCGTGCACCTGAGGTGGCGCTGTCTTCTGAACACACATAGGAGAACCCGCTTGGGACTTCGGGGGAGCTGCGGATGACGAGCCCAGTGTTGCCAGCTTGTCATCCGTGCGGCCTGTACAGCAAAGCCTAACCCTAGCCTAGCCTTCTGTGCCTAGCCAGGCGCCTTCCCATCTACCAGAGATTTCTGTTTTTCCATCTTGGTGCTCGACTGCAGGCCCCGAGCTAACTTGCCTGGGTTGTTAAACTCTCTGGTTCCCTCCTTAAGTGAAGGTGTAAATGTGGCACCACTTCGGCCTGGGGAATAAGCTCCCTCACACGCACGTGAGTAGGAAACGACTCGGCATGACTGGCACCCTGCCTGCGGCACTGGGTCCCCGCATCCCCAGGCCTCAGGCTGGCTGAGTTTCCCCTCTGCCCTCCAGCAATGACGTGTGAATGGAGGCTTCACAGGGCCTCTGCTACTGTCAGGGCCTGCGTCGCAGCGGGCCTTCCAGGTTTATTCGTCAGGCAGGTCCCCCAGAGTGCCTGGGGCCTGGGTGCTGCATTGGGGGTGGTGGGGGGCACGGGCATACCTTCGAGGGCATTGCGGGGGGCACGGGCATACCTTCGAGGGCATTGCGGGGGGGGGAGGCTGGAGGTGGGCGCAGGACTCTGGGCCAACGTGGTACCCAGTCTCCCTCGTCCCTTAGTCCCATTGCTTTCTTCCTGAGTACAGAGAAAAACTAGGGCTTTCTTCAAATTTGTTGAAAATGAAATGAACTAACCCATGTCAACCTCTTAGCCCAGAGCCTGTCTCACAGAACTGAATAAATATTAGCTATTACTAATGGGGTTCTTGCGGGGTTTGGGAGGAGATGGGTGTTGAACAAATGAGGGGGTAAAGAAATACTCTCCCCCTGGGAAGGAGCCCGGCTGCCCTCCCACCGCAGCCCCACCTTGCCCCCATCCTAGGGGCCTCTGCTGGGATTGTATTCCTGCCCGAGCCCCTGCACCGCTCACTGTGCCTCCCTGTGCAGCCCAGAGCGTGGGGCCATGTGCTACTCGGGTGAGCCAGGGTCCCCACCACCAGGGCCCAGGCCCAGCAGTCTCTGCGCCTCCTGCCAAGGACAGGGCGGTGGACTTCAGAGAGCCTCGGGAATGTTGGGATTCGGAGACTCCTGTGGGGGCAGCGAAGAGGACAAGGACGGGCCCACGGAGTTCTGGGAGGAGCCCAGGAGAGCAGAGAGCCCTTCTTCCCCTCCTGCCTGGGGTTCCTCTCTAGCATGCCCCAGCAGAGGCCGGCCTGCCCAAAAGCGGCCTCCCCACGTCACCACAGCTGCCCTTTCAGACCTGGACTTAGTCTGTCTTTACGTCTGGGAGTGGGCTGCTGCGGTTTCCATCTGCATGTCTCCTAAGGCCTCCTGCAATCACAGGGGGGCCTTGGGGAGATGGTTGGCTTGTGGGAGCTGGTAGCTGCCTGGCTGTTAGGAGGAGTGGGGAAACTTTCGAAATTTCCGTATTTCGCTCCAGCAGTATAACTGGTAGTGTATTCCTCCTGAGGATTGAGAGGGCTCTTTGTAGCTCACACAGTCTAAAGCATATAGGAGTAGGTTATTTGAGATTAGAAATTGATCAGAGGCTCCCAGGGTCTAGGTAGTAAGAATGTGTGACATTAACCCAAAGAAAAAGCTACGGGAAAGAATGCAAATATTCCAACAGAAATGCAAACGTCTTGGCCACTGTCTCTTCACTGAGGTACAATGGCCCCATGCGCTGGGCTGCGCAGGGAGGCACTCACCATAGAAAGGAGAAAAGGTTTTATTTGACTCAAAGCTGCTAGAGCAGTGCTTCTCAACCTTTCTAATGCCGTGTGACCCCAAACCAAAAAATAATTTTGGTGGCTACTTCAAATTACTAATTCCAATAAATAACATTTTACCATGGCATAGCATGGGTTTAAATATGTATTTTGCGATGACTTTAGGCGACCCCTGTGTTTTGGTCGTCCAACCCCCACCGGGATCACGACCCACAGGTTGACAACCACTGTAGAGGTTGAAAACCCTAGTGGAAAGATCTAGGGGGGCAGGGAGCTGCTCCTAGAGGGGTAGCAGAAAATAAAGAGAAAGCGGAAGAGCCAGGGAGGAAGAGGAAGGGCCAGGGAGGAAGAGGAGTGGCCAGGGCAGAAGGGGAGGAGCCAGGAAGGAAGGGGATGGGCCAGAGAGGAAGGGGAGGAGCCATGGAGAAAGGGGAGGAGCCAGGGAGGAAAGAGAGGGTCCGGGGAAGGAGGGGAGGGGCCAAGGTGGAAGAAGAGGCACCAGGGAGGAAGGGGAGGAGCCATGGAAGAAGGGGAGGATCCAGAGAAAAAGGGGAGGGGCCAGAGAAGAAAGGGAGGAGCCAGGGAGGAATGGCAGGGGCCAGGGAGGAAGGGAAAGGGTCAGGGGAAAGGAGATCAGCCAGGGAGAAAGGAGATCAGCCAGGGAGAAAGGGGAGGAGCCAGGGAAGAAGGGGTGGAATCAGGGAGGAAGAGAAGGAGCCAGGGAAGAAGGGAAGGAGCCAAGAAAGGAACTGTATCCTTCCAGGCCACACCCCCAGTCAGCCTCCCTCCAATGAAAACACTTCCAGTGAGCTAGTCTCATGAATGGGATGTGACTCTCCTACAGTTCAGTAGGGGTACACTACTTCAAATGTCTGTAGAAGTCTTCCCTTTTGGTCCTCTGGTCCAGCAATGCTTGCCCAAGGCCCCTCTCCCTCCTTGGAAAGGAATTACAGGGAGGCCTCTCCAGCCCCAGGATGATGACCAAGGAGGCTCCCTGAGGTCAAAGGCCTGGCTTTCTGTGTAGCTTCACAAGCTCCTCAAGGTGCCTACTGTGTGCCAGTGCCTGGGGACAGTAGTAGTTAATAGGACACATTCCACAGTCTCTTGGGGAAACAGACTGTGCAGGGCACTAGAGCAGGCAGGCCGCATAGGACAGTGGACAAGTGCATGCGCGTCCCATGCATGCCACGACAGCCAGCCTCAAATTCAAAGGTTGCAGACATCAGGAAGGCTTCTCTCCCAGCCTCAACGCAGCCGGAGCTCCGTTCCTGCTCTCTCTGGAGTCCAATATCTGCAATCGTTCTCGCACCTCAGCCTTTCCAGCTGCTGCTTCTGTCTTCAGGTATCCCTGCCCTCTCATGAGGACACTGCGCCTAGACTTGGGCCCTGCTCAAACCCAGGATGATCACCTCCATTCCAAGGCTTCCACCTCAGTCACATGCAGAGAAGAGACGCATCTCAGCCTGTGTACACCCTGGGGTTCTGCGCGGACAGATCTCCTGGGGTCCACGGCTCAATCCCTTCACTTCTTAGCACTCTTGTATGTGCTGGGTACAGGTGAGACAGAGAGGAAGGTCACCTGAGCCTGGGGTCAGGGAGGAACCCCGGGAGATGCTGTACCAAGCTGATGTAGACCTATGGCCTCAACTGCCCAGGGCCAGCTCCCACCCATAGGGGAGGCTTTAGGGGTCACCTGTGGAGGGATTTTTGTTCCTTGATTCCCCAAGGCTGAAGATGTCACTCAGTAGAATGCGTGACACTCCACGCTTTGTGACCTCCTCATCCACAATTTAGCATTAACCCCCAGCTTCACTTACATACCAGCCTGGAGCCTCTGGGGCAGAGCCGGAACCTCTGATGCCACCTCCCACTGCCAGGCCCCTGTGCAGTGGTGTTGTGCCCTTGCTCTGTGCTTCTACCACAGCCATCAGCCTGGCCTCAGCGGCCTTGCTGGCTCTTCCTCCATCTATGTCCTCTCCCTGCTGGCTCCTCATCCTTGCTGCTCCAAGCAACCTCTCCCTGTGGTCCCTGCACACAAGGCTGCCTTCTCTGGCTTTATGGATTGGTTTCTTCTTATAGCCTGTCTCACAGCTGTAGTTGGTTCAACAGGACCTGCACTTAGTAGACAGTCAACAATTGTTGAATGAATGAGTGGGTCTGCAGTTGAATGAATGAGTGGGTCTGCAGTTGAATGAATGAGTGGGTCTGCAGTTGAATGAATGAGTGGGTCTGCAGGTGAATGAATGAATGGGTCTGCATTTGAATGAGTGGGTCTGCAGGTGAATGAATGAGTGGGTCTGCAGTAGAATGAATGAGTGGGTCTGCAGTAGAATGAATGAGTGGGTCTGCAGTTGAATGAATGAGTGGGTCTGCAGTAGAATGAATCAGTGGGTCTGCAGGTGAATGAATCAGTGGGTCTGCAGGTGAATGAATCAGTGGGTCTGCAGGTGAATGAATCAGTGGGTCTGCAGGTGAATGAATCAGTGGGTCTGCAGGTGAATGAATCAGTGGGTCTGAATTTGAATGAAAGAATGAATGAATGAGTCTGCAATTAAATGGAGGTGTCTAGATGAATGAATGAGTTGTCTAGTGCTGAGTGAACAAATTGGTGAGTCTGAAGTTGAGCAACCGGGTCTGCAGGTGAGTGAATGAGTGAGTCTTCAGATAAGTGAAGAGGATGAGTGAGTCTGCAGCAAAGAGAACAAATGGTCCGCGGGGGCTCGTCGTCTTCTTGCATGTCTACACCATCCTTAATATGATAAACCTGATAGGTCAGAGGCCACATGGGGGCTGGGGACAATGAGATTCCTGGCTTCCTAACATCCTCTCATGTGGTCTGAGCAAGGGGTGCTTTCTAAGTGTGAGGTCCAGGCAGGAGCTCCTGGGGCTCAGCAGAGAAGGGGCCTCTTCTCTCTGGCAGTGCTTGGAGTGGCCATGCTTCCTTGCCTGGTGCCCTCTAGCCTTGATTGGCCCTCCTGGTCCTGGGAAGACCTGGGCAGTGAGTCTCACAGGTGCCCGTGGTCTGCGGAGGCCACAGAGGGGCAAGTGGCTATGTCCTCTTGGCAACCATGGGGTGTGGCCAGTAACCTCCTGGCTCCTCGGGGTATGTGTGGGGCTGCAGGCCAGCAGCTCTGTACTGCTTGTGGGTCTCTGGGGCCCCTCCCTAGGACCCCAGTCACAGACCATGGGAAAAGCACCCTTTCTCTAAGGAGCTGAAGCAAGCGAGGATTGTATCACCCATGTCCTCCACCTAAGGTGCCTTCAGTTTGGACTAAGAGTAGCAGGACACATTTTCAAACAGGAGTAGTCATTTCTGGGTCTGTTTTGTGATAGTATAACATAACACCTGAGCCTGGGTAGTTTATAAAGAATAGTCTTCTGCCATGCCAGCCCTGTCCCGGGGTGCACTGAAAGCTACTGAGACTGGGTGTGATGGTGTATGCCTGTAATCCCAGCTCTTGGGAAGCTGCAAAGTCCGATCTAGTAGTGTGACCCTGAACACGCTGTAGACCCTTCCCTAAAAAATAAAAACAAAACAAATAAAAATTTTTAAAAAGGAAAGAAGAAAAACACAGTCATGAGACAGAGGGGTCGAAGCTCATGGTGCTGCATATGACCCTGGCCTCATGGAGTATCGTCCCTGGGGAATGTGAGGGTGAGCGTGGCGACTGGGGGAGGTGCAAAGCTGCCCTGCAGGGCCCCTCCACCTGCAGTGACAGCATCCAGCTGTGCACGGGTCCTCGTGGCCTTGTCACAGGTCCACGTCCCACCTCCAACTCTCCAGCTGTGGATGGGAACTTTCCAACGCATGAACTCTAGTGGCATGTGGCCCCAGAGTGCCCACCTGCAGGGGGTCTCTGTGCAGCTGTTGGCTCACCCTGGGCAGCGATGCTAAGGCTCCCTTTGGAGGAGGAGAAGACCGCAGTATGGTTTGGTCCTGGACCCCACCTTCCATCCCTCCCTTCCTGCCCTGTCCGGCAGGGAGGTGACCTTGTCAATCATCCCACCAAGCAGGCCCGGATGGAGCAGCACACCTTTCCCAGCATGCTCAGGGAGACGCTTCAGCAGCACCTCCACACCCCAAGAGGTTCTGAGGCCCGGCAAGTGCTGTGCTGCGGCTGCACTGTGCCGTGGGAGAACGGAGGCATGCATGGGGTTTGGTTTGTCTATACTCCTTTGTGCTATTAGAGAAAACTTGTCACAGCTCTCGCACGTTGTCACCACAGCCTCATTACTCTGAAATGTCACTTTACTTATGAACATCATTATGCATGAACATATGCTACAAATGACAGGGATTGCACAAAATTTGAAAGGATGGGATTTTTTTTTTTTAAAGAGTTACATTTTTGCAGGGACAAAGCCAACATTTTGACATCCGCGGCGACTCAGGAGTAGACGGGAGTCCTGGCGATCTCTTCAGAGGCCTTGAGTGCACTCAGGAGTAGACGGGAGCCTTGGGAATCTCCTCCAAGGCTTCAAGTGCATATGGCAGGACCAGTGAGTTCCTCTCCAGAGACAGGGGCAGCCACGGTGACAGGAGGAGGCTGGAGTGCAGGGTGCAGGTGGCTTCCTGTGGAGCTGGGATCCTGCCAAGCCCCTTGCAGCTGCTTCCACAGGTGACCTCCCCGGGGCAGGGAAAGCCTGGCTCCTCCGCAGGGCATGGTCCAGCTTTGAAGCAGTCATTTGCGTTTGGTTGTTAATTTTCTAAGGCACTATTAAAACGCAGCTAAATTACAAAGATTTGGACTCATTAAGAAAATGTTTCTTTGCCTATGTAAAATTTGTAGCCACAATGAAGAGCTATTTCTCCTGTAAAGTCAGTCATCCCAACAGCGTGAGGCATGGGTCAGCCCTGCTTATCAGCAGCCCCAGTGTCCACACTTTCCCCCACAGGCCCCACACCTGGAACCCAAGGCCACTGGATGGTACTGCTGCGTGGAGAAGGAAGACGAGCCGGGGTGCACCGGCCTGGTCTCCTAGGGGCCAATGAGTGCTCTGTGCAGTTTATGCTTTTCCCTTCTGGCTACTTTAGAACTTCTGAGTTAACTCAGTTCAAGATGGCTCGTTCTTTGCATTCTGCCGGGCCCTTCCTCTGCAGGTTGGCAGTGAAGGCCGGAGAAGGAAGCTTCCCATTACAGACTTCGTGCGCACGTTGGTGTCAGGGCAGCACGGTCTTCATTCCGCGTTGGGAATCTGCAGAGTGGAGGGGGCGACGGTGCCCAGGCCTCTGTGATGTGCTTGGGGCCCCTGGCACTGCCCCGTGAGGCGAGAGCTCCCGGATTATGCCATCTCATCAGACCCTGTAAGGGGCTATGGCATTCACTCTATTTTGCACAGGAAGTCGAGAAACCCAGCTTCACCCACACTCACGGCCACAGCAGAGGGGCCAGTGTCAGAGCCAGGGCAGGTGACCCTCGGCAATGGGCTACAGATGTCTATGGTGACAAAGGTATCTGGCCAGACATCATTCTAGGAATGCACTGTGAGTGTGTCTGCCTGAGGTGTCCCTGAACGGGTGGGCTGGCAGGCCAGATGGCCCCCTCCCAGGTGGAGGGCATCAGCTACCTGCCAGAGGTCACCCCAGAACAGAGCACAGGGAAAGAAGATTGCTGCTCTGCACAGCAAGCTTCAGGCTGGCACGGTTTATCTCTTCCCAACCAGGAACTTGACAGTCATGTGACACAACTCCTTGTAAAATCTGATGGCTGCATCCCATCCCACAATCCACACTCGCATCGCAACATGGGAATTTCACATTGTGTGGAAGGTTTTAGGGAAGGGGCACGGCTCACATTCCCGGGGACCCCTGTCAGCGCTAGGGACCCTCTTCTAAAGACAGCTGGACTCTGCCTTAAGCCGGTCTGGTCTTGGTGCTTTAACAGCAATCACTCCCCACTTCTCTAGCTCTGTCCCTGCCTGTCAGACACTGTCACGGGGAGTTCAGTGGAGGCGTGGGGCATAGAAACAGAGGGAAGGGAGCTCTGTGCTGGGTGGAAACTTCTACTGGAGGCGGGGCTTTGCAGCACCACATTCAGAAAAGGGATTGTAAGTAAAAAGATTTTAAGAGAAGAAGCAAGGGGGGGCACAGGAAGGGCTGGGGAAATAGGTCTAAGCACCTACCTGGCAGGCACAAGGATCTTGGTCTGATCTGCAGCACTGCTGGCCCCACCCTGGTCACGCCAAGCTGGCCACCGAAACCAGACACGGAACTTTGGGCAGAGGGTTATCATCAGACCCGTATCCCTGGCTCCCAAACCTGGCAGTACCCGTCTGCTCGCTGTTCAGAGCCCAGGGCTGTCACCTTGAGCTGGGTGAGTTCCCTGTCTTCCTACACCAAGAACTTCCTCCCGGTCATGGCCACCTGAAGGCTGGAACCTCAGTGTGTAGCTGAGAGGACCCAGGAAGTAATGCAGTCCACCCAGGGCCGCTGAGCCCAGCCCGGTGTGGCACTGCCAAAGCAATGCCTTCTCCCTGAGATCGAGCTTTTGAGAGGCAGGGCGACGGGAACAGGTGTTTTGGGATCGTGACAGGAACTGCCATGGTCTCCTGGCACGACTCCTCTGGAACACCAGCATGCCCCTTGGACACTGTACCTGGTGAAAGCGAGCCCCATTTAGTATTGGCAAGGCCAGCTACCCAGCACACAACACTGGACTTCTAAGGGGATCACACTTCTGGGCTCCCACAGTGACCACAAAGGGGTAGCCACTGCTGGCAAAGGGTGAGAAGTGGTGCTCCAGGACTCACACCCACCCCACCCCTGACCCCGCACATGCGCAGAAGCCAGAGGGAGCAAGTCCAAATGCCAGAGGGCGAAAGGAAAGAGCATGGTTTCTTCACAAACCCGCGTCATTCCAGACCCGCGGTTGAACCTCTTAGGAATCTAGAGTCTTCATTTAGGAAGCGTTCCCAAAGCCCACAGCACAGGTAGTTGTTTTCTCGAGTGGCACTGTACGGAGCACCAGCAACCAAAAGCGAGACTCAAACCAAAATCATATTTGACAAGGACTCCGTGGGAGTCTAGTGCCACAGAGCCGGCAGACCCCACTGCACGGCCCTTCGAGGGGATGACAGATGCTAGGTAGGGTTCAGGAAGGTGTCAGGCTTGCTGCCGATTGCAGGTTGAGATTGTCCCAAAGGACCTCTGCCCTAAGGGCCTGCGGGGTGAAGGCCCAGATGGAGCCGTCCAGGTGAGCTTTTGTGAAGCTAATTCTGGGAACAAATTTAGGATTTGATAATTCAGGAAGCGGGTTTAGGTGGGTGAGGCCGGGGTCCCAGTTGGACCAACAGCCCTGCAGCCACAGACCTGCCTGGGAGCAGCTTACAAGGCAGGGACGCAGAGAACACGAGAACCCTTCAAGGATCAAAGTGTGGGATCAGGCAGGCACCCCATCATCACTCTGACCAGCAAAGGATTCCCAAAGTTAATCTACCCCTCCCAGCTTGGGGTGGGGGTGAGATTAGGGGGAGTCTGGCTGATGCAGGCTGGCTGTGACTCAGCCTGGCCTGGCCTGTGCCTTTTTATTCTTTCTTTTTAAGTGGCAACTAACGGCCTGAAATTTTGGGACTGCTCTGGAGGTCTCGGGTGGCCGGGAGATAGACCATGCCTTTTCACACCCCTTTAGTAAGAAGAGCCCTAGAAAATGATCCAGCATTTCATTTGGAATCTCTGGAGGGCTACAGAAGAGTAAGAGAAAGCCAAAATTAGACAAAGGTTTACAAACAACGAAACCCAGTTTCCAATAAATGAATTTGTAGCTTGGAACTAGCCCCAGCCTAAAAGCTGCCAGACGAAGGAGTAAATAGTCTTTGACGTGAGACAGTCACCTTAACTGATCTGTGCAGCTTCTGTACACAATGTCTGACACCCAACAAAAGACTCATCAAGGGCACCAGCCCGGTACCCACGGTCAGAGAGCACGCTTCCACAGAACTGCGTGGCATCCGGCAGAGCCTTGGGTTCCCGGGGAGGGAAGCTGTTCCATGCGAACTTTAGTACCATAGAAATAGACTGCTCAGGGCTGCGGATGGTAAGTTGGAGAGTTTCATAAGAGAACCTAAATCTATAACAGTAAAGAAATTGAAAACACAACTATAAGAAATCAATACATAAGGCTTGAAGGAAAAGAAAGCTCATGGAGGATCAGCAAAACTGTGTCGGTGAAAAGGCGGGGCACAGTTAAGTGCACCCCACATGCACCACCCTGGAAGAAATGAAAACCAGCAGAAATGGACAACTCTGGAAATTAATTAAAGGATCGAGGAAACCTTGGGAGCAGTTGCTCAGGAATGGCGCTGGAATCTTGGTAAGAACGGGCTAGCGTGGTCGGGGTTTGCCCACCACAGCACTGCCATGGCTCTCTGGCTCAGAGTCTCGAGGAAGAGCAGCACGTTTTCAGGTGGAAACATACGGCCGCCACTGCTTGTGTTTCAGAAAACGTCCTCAAAATAATTAAGTAACTTTCCACCGCAAGAAGCTAGACAGGAAAAAGCAAATTAAACCCAAATTAAGATAAAAAGGAAATAATAACATCTGAGCAGATGCAAGCAAAATAGAGAAGAGAAAAGTAACAGAGAACATCAATAAAATTAGAATTGTTCTGGTAAAAACACGTCTGACTAAAGTTGCCCAGGTTGACCAACGACATAAAGAAGACATCCGATTTACTATAAATAGCAATGGGACTCCTGGGAGTGGAAGCATGATCTATAGGTGCGGACCAGGTGACCTTCTATAGCTCTAGTTATGCACCTAATAAAAATTCTCAGGCCAAATATGTGAGCTCAGCAGGGTCACAATAGAAGACCAATAAATAAAATCATTTGTGTTGTCACTGTCAAAGAATAATCCAGAAACATGACCAAGGGAAAAATCCAATGTCTAACAGAATTAAAGGAAAATGATACCTAAGAACATATATCCTATTTTAAAAATACAAGACGTGTGTGTATGTTCACCACTGCAAAACACTGCTTAAAAATAAAGATGTAAGTAAATGGAACCATACTGTTAGTGGATTACCTGACTACAAATCAGTAAAATAATAATCTTTACAAAACTGAATAACAAATTTCATACAGTTCCTTTTAAAAATTGAACTGCTAGGGTGGGCAAGATAGCTCAGCGGACTGAGTGCCTGCTTAGGCAAGTGCAGGGGCCTGGTTCAATCCCCAGCACCGCATGCTGCACTGGCCCTGTCCTTGGGACGTGCTAAGCTGGTGACCGAGTCCAGGCATGGTGATGCATGCCTGTAATCTCAGTGCTGGCGACGATGAAATCAGAAGCATCACTGAGTCCGAGCTGCGTGGTGAGACTCTGCACAAAATACAATCAATAAATAAGTAAATTAATAAATTAAAAATTAAAATTAAACCAGTTTTTAAAAAACCCATCACAAAATGCATATGGAACAAGAATAGCCAAAACAATTATGAAACAGAAGAATAAAGTTAGATGATTTATTAATTCCCCATTTCAAACCTTCCTAAGAAGCTTCAGAAATACAGTATATTACTGGAATTTTTCTCTGGCCACCTGGCTTTCTACAAAGGCATGAAAGCAATCGAACAGGGAAGAGTAGTCTTTGCAGAAGTGGCTGGAGGACAACCGAACACTGTCCAGCAAAGGAGGGATTTGGGCCCGCCTGCAGACCACATCCAGCCATTAACTTAAGATGGGCCCAGTACTTATTACAGATAAGAGGCAAAGCTGGGAAATTCCTTATGCAATACGAGAATCAATGTATCAGGCTGCATTCAGCAGAGACACAGATTTAATATAAGGTAGATATGAAAGATAGCACAGGTTTTCAAGTGAGGCATGCAGAGGCCACCAGCAGGGTTGGGTGTGAAAGCGTGCCAAAGGGCTCGCTGTGCCCCGGGTGTGAAGGACTCAGTCAAAAGCCTGAGGCCTGGTGCTCACAGAAGCATCCTGAGGGAGTCCACGCTGGAAGCCAGGTGACAAGGTCCAAGGTGAGAGCAAAGGCGGACGCTCCTCGGAAGACACAGAAGAGCTTTCCTCTGTGCTTCCCTTTAGTTCCTTCCAGGCTATAAGCTGATTGGTTGGTGCCTCTGTCATCCAGGGCAGGGCTTCTGCCTTCATGAAATCCCTTCCATACTATCCAGAACTGTACAGTCCCATGGACTTGGGCACTTCTTCCTCACACTGCTGGCCATTGGTTCACTCTCATGGTAGATTTCCATGGCCTCAGGTCAAGGCATGATGTGTAGGGTGACCCAGATACAGGCAAGAGTGAGCAAACAAACAAAACCTAGACAAACTGGACTTCATCCACATGTCACAATGTGGGTGTCTGAGCACACTGTTGACCTCGGCCACTTCACCTCTAACAGGAAATGAAGGGCCAATATGGCCTACAACACGGATGAGCCCTCAAAGCATCGTTCTACAAGAAAGAAGCCATTTATAGAAGCCCTCACTCCTTAGGAGCCTTCTTCTGGGAGATACCCAGAGCAGGCACATCTGGGGAGAAGGAGTAGACAGCGGCTGCTGGTGGTGGACCAGGAGGAGGATGGGGAGAGGGACCAGCACCGTGTGTGGGATTTCCTTAGGAGCGATGAAAGAAGCTTGGAAGTTAAATAGTACTGATGGCTACACAACCCCAAAAGTGCTAAATTTCACTCTCTACATTGGTGACGTTTATGGTATGGAAATCATATCTCAATTTGAACAAAGGAAAGAAGCAATAGCAAAAAGCAATATTCATGAAACCATTTTGTGATGATCCCAGAGACTCATCTAGATGATTAACAAAACCTGAGCTCCACTGGTATGGGAGTGGGCACCGGACCCCGGAGCCAGCTGTCAATCCCAGTGCTTTGTTTCCATTACAAGGCATTCAGGGCATCTTGGCTGCAGTCAAAGTCGACCTTCTCTGGGCACCGTCTTCTAGCATTCCAAGTATTGAGCAAACAGTGGCTCCTGTTCCCGGGGGAGATATGAGGAATTTAAATCAAGTTGTGTTGGCAGGTACGCACTTAGTGTTCGTGCAGTCAGCATGCCTGCATCCCTAGGTGTTCCACACACGATTATGAATGAGCCCGAGTCACCACAGTAAGATTCCCAATAAAGAAAAGAGGTGAATCAATGAGAAGATAATTGAGATGATTCAGGGAAACGTCTGGGCTGAAGCCTCAGGGACAAAAGGGTGGCAAATACTCTTAAGAGGATGCAGAATTCACCCGGGACGTGAAGGAGAAATCCCACATGCAGGAGCAGTCACGGGCGGCCTGGCAGTGGGGCTGTGTTCCAAGCATCGTGTCACAGGGTGCTCCTGGTGCTTGTGTACACACCTGTGTGACACTGGTCAGCATCTGTGCCCTCTGCATGTTCTTAGGAGTCACAGCAAACACGTGAGGTGGCAGCAGACTGTCGGGAAGGAGGTGACTTTCAGGTGGAAGCACACGGAAGGGGCCCCACGGCCACAGCCTATAGGATGAGCAGGGCTACCGTCTGCAAGGCCTGCAGCCTTTGCAAGGTGACACATACACACTGGGGTTCCATGGGGCCATGTGCAGAGAGCGTGTTCACACCCATGCCATCACCAAAGCTGGAACAGTGCCCCACTTACAGACCCACAATATGATGACATCGCTGAGTAACAGACACTGCTCAGCTCTGTCACACCAGACAAGAGAGCCACAGACGTGCACTCCAGCCCTGACTTCAGTACCATCACATGGTTTGTGGCTATAACTAGAAATCAGACCAGAGGAACCAGGAAGAGCACAGATTATATTGGCGTATTGTGTTTTCAACATTGATCAGGGAAAATGAGACAAACATACAGACACACACACACACACACACACACACACACACACACAGCATTCTAAGCAAACCTATACAAACCGAAGGAAATGGGAAAACTCTTAAAAGCAGGGAAAATGAAATATGTTACCTTAGGAAGATCAATAACACACAAACAAAAGCTCAGCAGAAATAGCAGAATCCAAGACAGTGGTGAAGCATTCTCATTGTGTTCAAAGAAAATAGCTGCTACCCCGGGATCCTGCAGCTGCAAGAAGATTCTTCCAAGTTCAGGTAAAGGAGAGACATGAGTAGGCAGTTGCTCAATGATTAGACGTGAGGAGAACTTTCAATCAAAATAATACAGTTCTTGTTCAGTAGAAAATGACACCAGGGGAGGCCCAGAAGTGCAGGACAGAATCACATGAAGATTGCATATTAAACTATCCGTTACATGCACATATATGTAATTACAATTAGAATTGCAATAATTGTTTGAAATGAAACAAATATAAAATTAAAGGACAAGGCATGAATAGCATCAAAAGAGATCAGACTGTGGTAGAATTACATGTTTAGTAAATGATAAAATACTCTAGAAATTGCAAAAATCAAGAACCTGTGAGATAATCTATAGCCCACCCATCAGCCATTGAAGGTATAGTGGAAGGGTTTACATACAGCAGGCTGGGGTGGGGAGGATGGTAAGCAGGTTGGGACAAACGAAGAGAAGGCAAGGGCAGGGACAGCAGAAGCCTAGATCAGCTGCAACAGTTTAAATATGAAGGTGGGAGATCCAGATGTTTCTATTGCATATCAACAGATGAAGCGCTTGGGTGAAGAGGCAAAGATTTTCATAGTTTAGTGTTAAACTTCTCTCTTTTCATTATGTTACTATGTATTTCCTTCTTCTGAATTTCTTACAATTTTTTGTCACTGTTTTCTTCTTTCAACAAATCTTGCACGTTGATATCTGGTTGATATCTGGTGGCCTGAGCAACTCAGCTGAAGATGACATCATGCAGTAGTGCCACCACTATTGAATTCCTGTTACTTTGTTGGGTGAAGTTGTGCATCCTTTTTAATGCTGTTCTTTTCTATCACTGTTTTTTACTCTTTAAAAGATGAGGTACTTGCTGGGCGTGGTGGTGCACGCCTGTAATCCCAGCACTCGGGAGACTGAGGCAGGAGGATTGGTGAGAGTTCGAGACCAGCCTGAGCTACAAAAGTGAGCTCAAGGCCAGCCTGAACTGCATAGCA